>JAODAL010063398.1:0-19262 GCA_025379985.1 Phyllomedusa bahiana
ATTTTTAATTTTCTATCTGTAGTATGTTTGCATGTGAGATAGGACTTTAAAGGGGTTTTCCAGTTTGAGCAACCTGTTAAAGGGGTCTCTTAGTACTAAGCTGGTCACAAGGTGTTCCCCCACTGCCCCATCAAAGAGCTGTGATTTGGAAGGAATCCTGAGAGTGAGTCTTCTATATCGCTGTAGTGCCTCCATACTAAGAATTTAGCATTGCATGTACCCCGACTCACCTGCGTAACACAGGACAGGCCAGCTCCTGAAAGGGAAAGAGAGAGGGTCTATGTAACTGCTCTCCACTGTGGCCAAGAAATAAGGGGTCCTAATGTGATACCACTTTGATTAATTTGACTCCATTACAAACCCTTTTAAAAAGGGTTTTCAAAAGTGTACAAGCTTTAAATTTTTCCTTAATTTTTTAAAAGTTTAGAAATGTCAGAAGTTTTGATTAGTGGAGGTTCAGATGCTGAGAACCCCACCAAGTGCTAAGCAGTAAAAAAAAAAAGTTCAAGATGGAACTTGTAGAATATATTAAGGGGGTTTTTGTCTCCACAAACATTGATGAATATACGGGATTGCCTCAAGTGAAATGGGGTGCGGGGTCCCCCTCGGGGCCCAAAAAACTATCTGGGGGTGACCTGGAAGCCCCCATTTTATACAGAGAGCTGATTGGAAAGCTGTCATCAAATCACCGGGGTTTCCAGTACAGCGTTTTATTTTTTGCCATGGGAAAACTTAAAGGAGTTGCCCCCACTACGGTTTCACCCTACTTAAATGTGTCGGCAGCATGGATTTTTGAATTCAGGGCGTGCTTTTGTCTCCCTCTTTTCCCCCTTCCCCCTCGCACACGACAGCTTTTTCCTTGACTGCAGTAATTCTATACAGCAGGGGGCGGGGGGGTTTGCTCCGATTTAAAACCCTGTTGTGCCTGCCTGGTCTGTGCTCACTGCGGGATAAGCTCACTGTGTTGGGGCCGGCTTTGCTGTCCTCCCCACAGAGTCGGGAGACGCAGGGAGGGGGCTGATCATGAGTTGGAGAGGTCTGTGAAGTGTGTTGAATAGCGAGCAGGGGGGATGTAAGTGTTCCTACCCCCCCGTTAGATACAAATCCCCAGGGACACTAAGCAACAAAAAACAAACCTGTCGAACAACACAGGGCAGCGTAAAGTGTGTTACTATAATCACAATGTGCATAATACAGCAGGGAGGGATAGAACCGTTCCATCCCCCCCCTGATTGTTCTTTTGTTAGTAAAGCCCAAGAACATCATATTATGAACACACTTCATTTCTGTCCATCTATGACCACAGATAAGCCCCCTCTTGTTTCCCCTCAATCTGTGTAGAGACAGGAGGAGCAGGCACAACAGGGTTAATCCAGGCGCACAGAACCCGGCCCCTCCCCCCCCCCTTTTCCTACAGAACATTGTCAGGAGGGGCTCTGTGCTCCAATTTGTATTCAGAAGTTTATTAGTCACCAGCACTGACACCCGTAATAAAAATCAACAGGTCGGCTGCTATATGAGTTTAGAAGTGATGCACTCCTATTTCAGGGATAAATCAAAATCAGTAGGACATTTGTAATGAACTATATTCAAAAAAAGCTTGTTTTTTAAAGATCTTTTAATTGAAACCCAAACATTTTAGCGAGACAACCCCCTTTAAAAATCTATCAGTTCTCAATCATAAAGCACTAAAAAAGTAACTTTTATTATGCATAACACTTAACCCTTTATACACACTATTTAAAACCCCGTTTCTAACCTCTCAATTTTTCCCTTTCTAATTGTTAAGGAAAAACTCCCTTTTCTTAATCAATTGGTGGCACCACCCTTTGCAGGAAAACCCCCATATAAACTGTTTTCTAAAATCCAAAAAGGAATCCAAAACACTTACTTGGGCCGTCATCCCTAAACTCATGGACATGAAACGTATAAAGGGTTTTCCTTTGAGCCCCCTGCAGCGGGGGAAACATAGAAAGGGTAGGAAAAACAAATTTAAAAAGTCATGCCTGACCTCCCCAAAATGTTTTACCAACTAATGGTTCTCAGGGATTATGTTTATGTCCCCTCGATTTTGGGGGGACGCCCCCGTAAGATGTTTTTTTTCCTTTTTGGAGTTAGCAAATCACTGTATAAAGGGTTTTCCCGAAATAGGGGGGTGTTCCACCCAATTGTAATAAAAAGGAGTTATTCCTTACAATTTGAAAGGAGAGGTTTGAAATCAGGGTTTTTAAATAGTTGTATAGAGGTTAAGTGTTATACATAATAAAAGTTAAGTTTTAGTGCTTTATAGATTGAGAACTGATAGTTTGTTTGCCTATGGCAAAATAGTAAATATAATCATTAAAAGTCACTCTTTGTTCTCTTGCTAGATTCCCATTTTTTTGAGACCATGTATAGCTGAGTGCTGTTCCATAAAGGGTATTGCCATCACAAACCTTGATGGCATGTCATCAATGTTCGATATATACAGGTCCCCACATCTGGGACCTACACCTATCTCCAAAACGAGCCCCTGATACACCCCATTCTTAATGGAGAAGGGGTCGCGCTTGTGTGGTCACTTTTCATTCATTTCATTGGAAGTTCCCGAGTACAGCCGAATGCAACCACTCAGCAGTACTTCGAACTCCCATTAAACTGAATTAGGAGTAACTGCAAAAGCGCAACCACTTCTCCATTCAGAACAGGTATTTTTGGATTCTAGAGATATGTGTGGGACCCGCAACTGTCGCACATTGATGGCATAACCTATCGATAGACCATCAATGTTTGTGGTAAAAAATCCCTGTAATGCTTCATTTATGTACAAAATATACATTATTCCTGTCTAGGTTCTTTTTCAGGCTATAAAAGCAGGATTCTTAATAGCTACTAATAGACAATAGAAATGAATTGCAGTCCTTATGAAGGTTGTAATAATACAGGGACATAAAGAAATTGTAGCTGACATTTATTAGCATCTGTGTGCCAGTCCTGTATATATCATGCTGAATATTAACATCCCTTTTACCTGGACCGATCTGTGTGTAGGTCTTTTGTTGTCTTCTTCTGTCTTTATTTTGTCCAGCATCTTGCTTCGTGTGTTCTGGTTATCATCTCTTCCACCCTGTCACCCCCACCTCTTCTACCCTCCTATATACTGTGAAGAATAGGCATGAACAGTCTGTTTAGTTTTTGTCTACTTATATAGAAACTACAAATATATCCTTTTAACAGTTCCAGCCCTGTTCACTAAAAAAGCTGTGCGCTTGTTGAAATGTGAAGTCTGCAAAAGGTATAGGTTCATCGAATGTCTTATAGGCTTTCTATGAAACCAGCAACTTTGTCCTTTAAGTCATGGGTTTTGTTGATACCTACTAGGTGACAGCCAAGAATTTTAAGTGGCTGAAAAGTACACTCAGGGCCCCATTTTTAGGTACACCGTCCAACTGCTTTTAAAACATTAATTTCTAATCAGCCAATCACATGGGGGCAACTCAGTGCATTAGGCTGTAGACATGGCAAGAAAATCTCCTGCGTTAAAACCGAGCATCATGGGGGGAAGAAAGGTGATTTGAGTCCCTTTGAACGGCAGGTTTTTGGGTGCCAGAAGGGTTTTGATCGAGTATTTCAAACTGCTGATCCCCCTGGGTTTTTCACCAAAACCCTCTCTGGGGTTTTACAGAGAAGGGTCCGAAAAAAGAAAAAACACCCAGTGAGCGCTCCCTGTGGGCGGAAAATGCCTTGTTGATGCCAGAGGTAAAAGGGAAAAGGGGCAGATGGTTCGAGTGATAAAAAGGCAACAGTGACTAAAAATGCCACCCGTTAAAACCAAGTGGAAAAGGCATCCTGAACGCACAGTACGGCGAACTTTGAGCAGAGGGGCTACAGCAGCAAAGACCACAGGGGGTGCCACCCTTTCATAAGAACAGGAAACTGGGCCCAATTTGCCAAAGTCACGAAATTGGACGTAGAAAGGGAAAAAAAACTTCCCGGGTTGAGAGTCTCGATTTCTCTGCGACATTTCGGGGGTGGGGTCAAAATTTGGCGTCAACAACATAAAAGCATGGATCCTCCTCCCTTGTATAAACGGTTTCAGGCTGGTGGGGGGGGTCCTGGTGGGGGGAATATTTTTTTGGCACTTTTTGGGCCCCCTTGGTCCCAATTGAGCATCGTTGAAACCCCTTTGTTAAATCTATGCCACGAAGAATAGGCAGTTCTGAAGGGGAAAGGGGGGGGGCCAACCCCCTTACTGCTGGTGTACCTAATAAAATGGCTGGTGGGGGTGTATTCAAAAAGGCATGGTGTTTTACTTGAAGTTGCTTTTAAAAAAGTATCCTATAGCTTAAAGGGGTAAAGGGGTTGTCTCGCAACAGCATTTTGCAGCCTTTTCTGCTGGTTGCCATTCTGTGTGAGCAGGGGGAAGGGAGAGGTTTTCAGCTGTCAAACTAAAACTATGTGCACAAAAGCAAAAAGACAAAATGCTGTCCAAAATAGATGGGGTTTCGTATTTGCTGTTAACATAGCCCAAAGGGAAACATTGGAAATTTTACACTTGATAGTGGATATCTAAATTTTTCTAATTGCTCTCTCAAAAAACTTGTAATAGAATGGGGGTTTGGCTTTAGGGCTCTGGGAAAGATGGGTGATTTTTTTTTCTATCTCTCTCACATAGTGATATATCATGCAGATTGTTATGAATAATAATTCTGATTTTTTTTTATGGGAGCGTTGTTGTTTATGCGGCACCAGATGAGTTGGTTGGGCACTAAGCAACCCTATTAGATTCAGCCTAGACTTCTTCATTTGACAACTCTATATAATGCAGAATTTGTGCCCATTGACAACATAAGTTATTTGGTTTTAAATCAGACTGTTTTCTGTCCACAATGTAGGTATTTGACTTGGCTCCACCTGGTGTCCGAAAATGTATAATCTCCACCAATATTGCCGAAACCTCTGTGACCATTGATGGTGTGAGGTTTGTCCTTGACTCCGGTAAGACCTGTTGTCCAGAATCCACATTCTGCTTTTCTATTATTATTTATTTTAGAGCGCCCTTGGTTCCAGGGCGCTATACGATCAGGTTGCATACATAACATAGGTCAAACATAGGTCAAACAAGTACAAAGGTGACAAATAACTAACAACTGGTACAGAAGGAGAGAGGTCCCTGCCCGTGAGGGCTTACAGTCTACAAGGAAGGTAGGAAGAGACGGAAGGTGAGGGGCGGACATGTTTGTGGGGTGGTGTAGTAGCAACTGGGTTATTGTTGTTTATAAGTAATCCTGAAGAGCTGGGTTTTCAGATTGCTCTTTAGGCTAGTGATGTGTTGGGGCAATGAGTTCCAGAATGTGGGTGAAGCACGGGAGAAGTCTTGGAGATGGTTGTGTGAGGAGCTGATAAGAGGAGAACAGAGAAGAAGGTCCTATAAGGAGCGGAGATTACGAGAGGGGAGGTATCTGGAGATTAAGGAGGGGAGAGGTTATGGAGAGCTTTGGAGGTCAAGGTTACTAACTTGAACTGGATTCGCTGGGCAATGGGAAGCCAGTGAAAGGATTGGCAGAGGGGAGCGGCAGAGGAGTAGTGAGGAGAGAGGTGGATAAGACAGGCAGCAGAGTTGAGGATGGATTGGAGGGGAGCGAGGGTGCTAGCTGGGAGGCCACAGAGAAGGATGTTACAATAGTCTAGGCTGGAAATGACAAGGGTGTGGACTACCGTTTTTTGTGCTTTCGAAGTTAAGGAATGAGCGGATACGGGAGATGTTTTTCAGGTGGAGGCGGCAGGCAGAGGTGAGGGTTTGGATGTGTGGTTTGAAAGACAGATTGGAGTCAAAGGTTATCCCAAGGCAGCGGACTTGCGGAGCAGGTGAGAGAGTGTAGCCATTGACTGTGATGGCGAGATCAGGTGGAGGGAGGGAGTGGGATGATGATGATGAATTCAGTTTTCTCCACGTTTAGTGTCAGAAACAGTTTTCTAAGCAAGGGAACTGTGATGTTGCCGTCTTTTGTCTATAACTTCCACTTTGCTTTTCTCAAGCTGAGCAGTTTTGCAGGGTAACACCATTGCCTGCAACCTTACCTATTATCACATTTGTGCCTTGTCTCTGCAGGAAAAGTAAAAGAAATGAGTTTTGATCCCAAAGCAAAGATGCAGCGACTGCAGGAGTTCTGGATAAGCCTTGCAAGTGCTGAGCAGAGGAAGGGCCGTGCTGGGAGGTCGGGCCCAGGCGTGTGTTATCGTCTCTATGCAGAGTCAGATTATGATGCTTTTGCACCATATCCGGTGCCAGAAATTCAGCGCGTCGCCTTGGATGCCTTAGTCTTGCAAGTATGTTTATTGTTACTACAAGTAGGGCTCATTTATCAAAACTGTCTAATTGTGAAACTGTCTTTGTTACCCATAGCAACCAACCGTATCTCAGCTTTAAATCTTTTTTTAACCCATAAGGGGCCACACCATTTTCTTTTTAATTTTAAATTCTCAACTTCCAAAAGACCATAAGTCAGCATAATAGCATGATAACTTGTTTTTTTGCAGGATGAGTTGTCCTCTTTTTAATGGCATCACTGAATGCACCATATAATGTATTGTGGAGCCCTAAAAAATTATTTGTGGGATGGAATTGGGGGGGAAAAAATGCAATTACACAATGATTTTTTTTTTGGTGGAGGTGGGGGGCGCTCTAAATGCTTTTACAAAGTTCATCAAGTGAAATTAAGGACATGAAATTTGTATTCTGCAGTCTGTCTAATCCGAGCAATACCAGATTTATAAAGTTTTTGTTATCATTTACTTCTATAACGGAATTGTTTTGCAATCACCGTGTGGGATAAATATATTGTATAAATGGGGAAAATGGTTTTCCTGAATCTTTAGTATTTTTAAAATATTTTTTAAAACTTTTTTTTTTTCACTAGCAAACTAGCATTCACTAGGGGACTTGAACATGCAATTGCTTGTACTATCTACTGCAGTGTCTCTGTACTGCAATATATAGTGACTTCAATGATCTCCTATTACACTGTGTCTATTGCATTCTGTAATAGGAGTACATTCATGGAAGGCCTGGAGCTGCCATAGAGACGGAATCGCAGATTGTTGCAGGGCTGCCGACGGACAGGGGAAGGAAGGGCCCCAGCCCTTTCTAACTGCTTACATGCCGCTGCGATACTGATCACGGTATCTAAGCAGTTAAATGGCTGGGATCAGAATTGTCTCTGGTTAGATCTGCTGTGTGAGCTATAATTAACATTCGGCGTGTGTGAAGCCTACTCAGCTACTTAATCTGTTCAATACTCTCTTAGGGTATGTTCACAGGGTCTAATTTCAGCATTTCGCCGCGTATTTGTGCTCTAATATGAGCGAGATGGGCGTCGAAATTACGGTAATGCATAGTCCTCATAGAGAACTATGGATTACGCCCCGTATTGTACGCAGGGAGATAAGTTACATGCCAATTACTTGCGGCGAATACGCGGCGCGAGTAATGCACGTCAATGGGGCCAGCAGGGTGCCCCCCCCTCCCCCTTTCTTTTCATATAGTGCTCTGGAAAAATGAAAGGGGCGCTCTGATTGGTTGCTATGAGCTCTGATTGGTTGCTATGGGCAACTAAGTGAGTTTTAGACCTAGACCGTTTTCATACATATGGCCCTTAGTGTTGTTTTATGATGTACTGTTATGTCTTGGTGCAATAAGGGGGTACACTGCTCTGGAAAAATGAAAGCTGAGCTGTGATTTGGTGCTATGAGTAACAAAGACATTTTGACTTTTAGACCGTTTTGATAAATGAGGCTCAAGGTGTCTCCTCTAATAATATGACACATGAACGGTCTGTCTCTGTTACTTTCAGATGAAGAGCATGGGGCTAGGAGATCCACGCACCTTTCCTTTCATTGAACAGCCCCCCATGTCCAGCATTGAGACAGCCATATTCTATTTACGAGACCAAGGTGCATTAGATGGCAGAGAAGAGCTTACACCCATTGGGAATCTGCTGGCACAGCTACCTGTCGATGTCGTTATTGGTAAGACCTACAGTTAAAATGGATGTGCAGGATTAGAAAAAAAGGTTGCTTTTTCTACACAAACAGTGCCCCTCTTATATGTAGGCTGTAACTGGTATTGCAGCTTATCTCCATGCAAGTCAGTAGGGCTCAGCTGTTATACGAGAGACAGCCCATGGGCAAAAGTAGTGATGTTTCTATGAAAAGAGCAGATCCATATTTTCTCAATGCCGACTTCCCTTTTAAAGGTGATCTTGATGTATTTTTGACACAAACCTTTATTTACTAAATTTTGTGTTTCCTTGCAGGGAAGTTGCTTATATTAGGTTCCTTATTCAGCCTGGTTGAGCCAATCTTGACTGTAGCTGCAGCCCTCAGTGTACAGTCTCCCTTCCTCCGGAGTGCTACTAATAACCCAGAGTGTACCACGGCGAGGAAACCCTTAGAGAGTGACCATGGTGACCCCTTCACTTTGCTCAATGTTTTCAATGAGTGGATACAGGTGAGAGGACAGATGGTAGACTGTAGGCTGGGTTCGTACGGTTCTTTTTTGTTGCGTTTTTCAACTGCATCAAAAATACAAGCAATAAAAAAAAAAGTTCGATTTTTGGAAAATCCAGCAAAAATGTGATGCGTGAACGCAGCCTTAGGGTAGGTTCACACGGAATGTTTTGGGGCGCATTGTGCCATGTATTTCGGTGTACTGCGCTTAATATATGGGGAAATGCGCCCCATAATTATGGTAATCCATAGCTCTCATAGAGAACTATGGATTACGCCTTGTCCCCCCGTGCGTACAATACGATCGTATTGTACGTGTGGGAGATAAGTGATATGTCATGTAAAACATGTCTCATATATACCGCAATACATCGTGTGAACATACCCTTAGGCTTTTGTGTAAAATGTTTTGGAAGAGGGTGGATTTGTGGTGTCTTCTGTAAAATTACATCTAAAAATAATCACCAAAAATATCAGAACTTGTTGCCATGAGTCCTGGTAAGTCAAAAATGGTGCGTGGGTTACCTGTCTGTGCTGGCATGGAGGTGGTAATCTATAAACATTTTCTGATATCAACCTCAGGTTATCAGAAGCCCTGAATATGTTGAGATATGTCTAAATGTGATCCAATGTGGGTGAAGAATTAGCCATATTTGGTCACTTTTAAGGGAGTTCTCCCAACATAGAAAATTTTGGCATATTGATGGGATTTAAAAGTTCCTTAGTCTTTGATCCCAGTTGTAGCCATACTACTGAATTCCTGCAGAGGCGGGAAAGGGTAAATGGTTCGAGATGCTCCCTATACTCTGCTGAAGCCTGTAGTCGGATGTAATTGAATGAACAGGCCGAGCTGGAGATGTTAGTTTTGAAGAGGACCTGTAACCATTGGTGACATGTCTCTTTTAGTTCTTGCTTTTGTTTCTTGTGAAATAACAATTCTGGAGCATCTTCTCTTACAACCCCGAGTTCTTCTGTTCCTCTGTGATTCCTATTAGAAATGTATTAGTCAGCTTGGTGTTACATATTGGGTTTATGTCTCTGCCCACTGTGACATTATCCAATCAGCACTGACAGTCAGTGCGTGCAGAGACACGCCCCTTTGAAAACTGGAATGGTAACACCCATCTGACAGATTCAGTAATACATTTCTAGGAGGAATAACAGAGGAACAGCACAATAAAAAGATTAGCAAAATTATAGTTATTTAGTTTAGAGAGAGGACGGCTTCGGGGGGCATAATAAATATGTATAAATATATCAAAGGGATCTCTCCCAGGATCTTCTTATCCCCAGGACTGTATCTGGAACAGTGTTTCTCGACTCCAATCCTCAAGACCCACCAACAGGTCAAGTTTTCAGGATTTCCTCAGTATTGCACAGGTGATATAATTAGTATTGCACAGGTGATATAATTTTTGTCAGTGCTTTCTGTGGGAGATCCTGAAAACCTGACCTGTTGGTAGGTCTTGAGGACTGGAGCTGAGAAACACTGTTCCAGATACAGTCCTGGGGATTAGGCTAGGTTCACACGGTGTATTTGCATGGCGTAATTACGTCCCGCAATTACGCAGTGTGGCTGGGGGCGGGAGCGGGGGGCCGGCACTTCGCCGGCCCATAGACTTGCATTACCAGCAGCGCGTATACGCCGCTGGTAAATGTCACTTATCTCCACGCCCGGCGGATTCGCTGAGCAGGGAGAGGAGACGTAATCCATAGTTCTCTATGAGAACTGTGGATTACTGTAATGACTGGGCCGTATTCAGACCGTAATTTGCGCACTCCAGCGAGTAATTAAGGACTGAAATACGGCCTATTTTAAGCCGTCTGAACATAGCCTAAGAAGATCCTGTGAGAGATCTCTATAGTGACCTTTGATATATTTATTATGCCCCCCGAAGCCGTCCTCTCTCTAAACTAAATAACTATAATTTTGCTAATCTTTTTATTGTGCTGTTCCTCTGTTATACAGTCCTGGGTAGAATAAGAATCTAGAATAAGGGGGCATCCTCTACGTCTAGAGGAAAGAACATTTCTACATAAACATAGAAAGGGATTCTTTACTGTTAGAGCAGTGAGACTATGGAATTCTCTGTCAGAGAAACTTGTCATGATGAATTCACTAACAGAATTCAAAAAGGGTCTGGATGCGTTTCTGGAGCATAATAATATAACAAGTTATAGTGACCAGGATTCTGGAGAAGGGTCGTTGATCCATGGATTTATTCTGATTGCCAGATTGGAGTCGAGAAGAAATTTTTCCCTAAAATGACAACAATTGGCTTCTACCTCATGGGGGTTTTTTGCCTTCCTTTGGAGCAACACTGTAGCATAATAGGCTGAACTGGGTGGACGTCTTGTCTCTTTTGTTCAGCCTCACAAACTGAAACTGTAACTTTATATCACTGTTTCAAGAATAGGATATAAACTCAACATTTTTTTTATTTTTTTTATTTTTTTATTTTTTATTTAAAGATTTATTGGATTTTCAAAATATAACAAGGCAATACATTATAGTAAACAAGACAAGTTGCTACCAATATGAGCCAAAGTCAAATACAAGGTTTACATAAGAGCAACTACAAGCGACAAACTTGTATAATCGAAGATATGCAGGACCCTTCACTGTATGTGTCAAGGGTCTCTTGTGGTCCACAACCGGTGGGTGTCTATGGAAATGCACGTGAGCACTAATAATCGGAGGGCGTGGATGATATTCCTAAAGGCGTCGTGAAAGAGGGCCATTGAGACCCCCTTTTCGCTTTTGGGAAACAGCATAGATGGGGGAAGGAGAAAAAAGGAAAGAGGAAGAGGGAGGAAAAGATAAAAAAAAAAAATAGACCGATGTCTCTCAATCCCGATCCCACCCGCACCCCCCTGACGACGACGCGCCCCGACCTTGCACACTCCCTAGTGGTGGAGATAGATGCGTAGGGACTCAAGAGGATTAAAGAGTTAAGGCTCGGAATTCCGTGGAAGTTAGGTATTCCGTCCAGGGGGCCCAAGTCCGCAAGAACTTGGTTATATTCGCGTCCGTTTTAGCCACGAGCTCCTCCATGCGGTGAGTGTGTGCAACCTCGTCTACCCAATCTACTAGGGATGGGGGAGAGGTAGTCTTCCATTTACGTGGGATGACTGACTTAGCCGCTTGGAGTAAGTGCCTAGTGAGAGATTTCTTATAGGCCAAAACATGGAGCTGGAACATGAACAAAAGGACCGCTTCGGGCGTATCAGGAATAATAGTGCCAGTGCAGTCTCTGATTGCAGTGAGAATCGCCGACCAGAATGGTCTGATGTGTGCACAGCCCCACCAGATATGTGACATAGTGCCCACCTCTGACCCACAGCGCCAACATGTCGATGGGACGCTTGGCCACCATTTATGTAACAAAGCCGGTACCCTGTACCATCTAGATAATATTTTATAGCTAGTCTCTTGTGCTTTACATGCCATGACGGCCTTATGGGTCAGATAAAAACACTTGTGCCATTGGTCATCTGTAAAGGTTTTGTTCAGCTCTTTCTCCCAGGACCGGCAATAAGACGGCAACTGCGCATCATTGGGATCCAAAAGCAGGTGGTAGAGGACTGAGAGCAAGTGGCGCGGGGGAGAAGCTGTAGAGCACAGGCGTTCAAAGGTAGTCCTAGCATGCCGAAAATTAGTGTTGTGCAGTGTGGAAGAGAAAAAATGTTCGAGTTGGGTGTATTCGAAAGAATAACGCTTCAGCGCCTGGTGGGGTTGACCTAAGATTTCTGACAGGGGGCAGAGACGACCCTGAGAAATCAGAGCATGTACCTGCAAAGGGCGAGTCTTGATGAACCCCAAAAAGGTAGCTGATGACTTTCCAGGGGGGAAGAGCGGATGGTCTGTGATGGGGGTTAGAGGGTCTGCAAGATCAAGTAGTGAGTTCTTGGGTTTTATTTTATGCAGGGTAATCAAGGTCTGGAGGGTGGTGAAGGAAAAGGTCTCTGACTTCCGGAACACAGAGCTCGGCTGCCAAGGGAGAGAGGCCAACGACAGGGGGCTGAGAGTCTGTGCAATGAAAACCCATAGTTTGGCCTGGGGTGGATGTACTAGGTCAATGAATCGCTGGTAGGCCGAGGCCATGTAATATAGCCTACAGTCTGGTTGACTCACTCCCCCCCTGTCCTTGGGTCTGCATAACACGGCTCTATTGAGTCTGGGGCGGCCTGGATGCCAGATGAAATCAGAGAAACTTCTACGGAGCTGCTGCCAAAAGGAGGCAGGGAGTGGAATGGGCACTGTTTGTAGTAAGTAAAGGAGCTTTGGGAGGAGAGACATCTTTAGGACATTGATCCTCCCAAACCAGGACAAGGCCTTGGATTTCCAAGCTTGGAGAGTCTGGGCGAATTGGGAGAGGAGAGGACGGAGTTTAATTCAAACAACTGGTTAAGGTCAGATGGAATTTTTGTCCCTAAGTAGGATATTGCTCCTGAGGGCCAGGAGAAAGGGAATGCTGTTTTCAGGGAGGATATAGCCGAGGGGGGGGGAGGGAGATGTTTAGGGCTTCAGACTTGGACATGTTGATCTTGTAGTTAGACCAAGTGCTAAACCGCCTCAATTCGGACATCAGGGAAGGCAGAGAAATTTGTGGATTGGTGACATAGATCAAAAGATCATCTGCGAACGCAGAGCATTTGAATTCGTGTCCTCCAAATGTAACTCCCCTAATGTCCGGATTGGTACGGATCGAGCCCAAAAGGTTCTCCATGATGAGGACATATAGTATGGGTGAGAGGGGACAGCCTTGACGTGTGCCGTTATGGATGGAGAAAGCTTCTGAGAAAGAGCCGTTCACTTTAACTTGGGCCGAAGGGGAGTGATACAGTGCTAAAATTTTTGAGGTGAACACTGGGCCTAGGCCTATGTGCGCAAGCGTCTGAGTAAGAGCGGACCATGAGATACGGTCAAAAGCCTTTTCGGCGTCTAAAGAAAGGATCATTAATGGGATCTTATGAAGTCGGGCATGGTGGATTAAGTCCAGAGTTTTGAGTGTATTGTCCCTGGCCTCTCTCCCGGGCACAAAACCGACCTGGTCCGGATGTATCAATCCAGGAAGACAGACGTTGAGTCGGTTGGCCAGCAGTTTCGCGTAGATCTTAAGGGCAACATTAAGTAGTGAAATGGGCCAGTAGCTGCCGCAAAGTTGGGGGTCTTTACCTTTTTTGGGGATGACCGTAATGTGTGCCCGGGAGGAGGCTACAGGGAAGTGTGATGAGGATGAGATGTCATTAAATGCGTCTAAAAGGGGGGCAGCAAGCCTATGGGACAGACATTGGAAAAATTTGGCCGAGTATCCGTCCGGGCTTTTACCTCCAGGCAGGTCACAAATAACAGACCACAATTCCTCGGGGGAGAATGGTAATTCTAAGCTCTGGATTGCTTCCTGAGGAAGGGACGGGAGAGAGTGGGGGGGAGGGGAATGAGTTTTGGAAGGAGCTTGCGGGTCTGGTAAGCTGTATAATTTTGAATAGAATGACTTGAACGCTCCTGCAATGTCTGGTGTGGTGTGGACAAGGTTCCCATCTGGGTTTTTGATACAAGGTATGAAGGAGCGAGAAATCCTTTCCCTCGTAGCCCTAGCTAAGAGGCGGCCACTTTTATTACCATGTTCATAGAACGAGCTGCGACATGACTGAAGGTAACGACCCCAAGAAATATAAACTCAACATTTAATTAGGTTTACTCAATAAAAAAAAATCCCAATCAATTAACATACAAAAATACTAGTATATACATCCCCATACCTCCAATTTTCTTTCTCAAAAAAGGCTGCAGATAAAACTAATCAGGTACAAAACTGTAACACAGAATTATAAGAGAAGATGCTCCAGAATTATTATTTCACAGGGAACACAAGTATTTACTAAGACAGATCTGTCAGGAGATGTCACGTGTAGTCTTTAAGGCGCGACATGTATGTATTTTGGAGCTCAGACACCAATTTTTTTGCACACATTAGTAGCGTAGAATGCGCCTGAATCTGTGAACCTGTTCTTCTGGGGGTCATAGATTTAGCGCTTTCTAGCTACAAAGTGAAAATTCTGGCCAGGTAAACCACTTTGAAAGTAGTTTACCTGTTCCAGCAGTAATGCGCCTGGATTTGCCGTCCTCCAGTCATAAATGTGTAACGTCGTACAGTTGTAGTGCGCCACGCCCCCAATCTCAGGCGCAATACAAAATACCGCGGGTGCCTGTAATGCGGCTAACACTGGAGGGCGCCTGATTAAAAATATAGTGAAAAGACGCCAGAATTATGGCGCAGCCTCATAGATACATGTCACCATAAGTGTCTTTTCTCTCTGTGAAAGTTAAAGTGGTTGTCTCACTACAAGGATTGATTTTTATGTTCAAGATCTTGCAAGAACAAGTCACTTTGCAATATATGTTCATTAACAGTGTCCTACCTATTTCTAGATATCCCCTCTTGTATGTGCTGCATCAGCTCCTCAGGTCGCTGTAGCTACAGACCTGTTTGATCTCTCCTGATAGGCTGCCAGTGCTGGTTGCTATAGCTACAGACCTGGCTTCTACTGCAAGCTAGTAGGATCCAGTAAACACGCCCCTGAATTCAAAGTGAAACCAAGAAAACAGGACTGAGGTGAGATGAATCAATGTAGCGTGACAACCCCTTTAAAGAGGTTTTGCCACGAAGTAAAATTGACTTGGGAAGCTTGCAAATTAAATAAACATTTTCACCATTCATTGTTATTTAAAATTCTGGACCTTTTTTGTTTTAGCTGCCCTTTTAGTGAGCCACTGTTTACTGCTCGACTCCAGGGGATACGACCTGGGCTGAGAGCTCCTCAATCCTGGTCGCACATGCCCAGACATAACCTCTTCTCTCAGGCAGCTACTGAGTGTTCAA
The DNA here is from genome assembly GCA_025379985.1 of Phyllomedusa bahiana. Taxonomy (NCBI): domain Eukaryota; kingdom Metazoa; phylum Chordata; class Amphibia; order Anura; family Hylidae; genus Phyllomedusa; species Phyllomedusa bahiana. The sequence continues at coordinate 15,375 of JAODAL010063398.1, forward strand.
ATCCCAGGTGCTGTCATTCTGCTCCTGTCCTCTGTACTCTTTATTAATTAGTCAAACAGTGCAAATAAATTAAAAAAGTAACCTCAATGAGGTAAAGAAAAAAAAATCCACAGGTTTGGTTCCTGCAGGGATTTGAACCTAGGACCCTTGTGTCGGGAGGTAAAAAACATTACCTCTAAGCTACAGTGTAGCTACTTGTACCTCTAAATAAACAGACCTTTCTTTGACTAGAGAGAGGAAAGGCCTGGTGATGTCATCCTGCAGGGTCACATGATATGCAATTCAAACAAATCACACACGCCCCCTTCTGAGCACACAGAACTGAAGAGATGGATGCAGGAGGTATGAGATGAGATCGTGGCAAAACGCCTTTAAGAGTCAATCTGTCCATACCTCAGACTGTACAGCTGCTTTTGTTCTACAATGCATTTACAAGTTAGTGCGCTGTAGCTTGTGCATTGTCATAAGCATGTGCTCAGGAAATTGTAAATGATACAATATGACAAGATAAGGGAGTTCTCACACAGGAAATAAGTTTGCAGATTACAAATGCGAATGCTTATCGGCTATAGCCAGGCTTTGATTAGACTAATGAAAACAGATTTTTCTTCAGTGATATCAGGTATCTCATGCAGTATGATTGTGTATCTGAGAAATATTTGTGTAATGAAAAAACTGTCTCGGTTACTGGTTCGTGTGACGGCCAGATCCATAGATCAGGCAGATATGTGGAGATAGTGCTTCATCATATGACTTTTTCTTCGCGATTTTTCCCTTTGATATAACCTCCTTCCCTCAATATGTTTGCAGCAAAAAGAGGAGCTAGATGTTGCCATGATGTGCACCATGAACAGCCCCCGTGTGCATTACACAGACATGCTGACATTACTATAAGAAATCTTAAAGGGAACCTCAGGCTCGTTCCTGCTGCCCAAACCACTGACAGCATGAAATAGCTACAGATTTCCTTGTTTCATTAAAATGTATTTTACCCTGAAAAGCTATGGTGTTTCAGCGTAAAATACCCCATAAAACTGAGCTGGGTATGGAGAGAAGTATTGTGGGTGGGGATGAGTCCAACGTGTGGCTTCTCCCCGTCTAGTTCAGTTTTAGTGATCAGTGAAGGCCCCATTGGTGGGATCACCGATAATCGGACATTTATCACCTATCCTGTAGACAGGTGACAAATGTCTACAGTGGGTTACAAAAGTAATTAAACCCCTTGAACTGTTCCTCATTTTTAAATATTACAGTCACAAACTTTAATGTATGTATTTTATTGATATTTTATGTGATCGACCAGCACAAAGTAGCAAGTGTTTGTGAAGTGTAAAGAAAAAGATACGTGCTTTTCCAAATTTTTGCAAATCAAAAAACTGAAAAGTGTGGAGTATATATACATATTCAGCCCCCTGAGTCAGTACTTTGTAGGACCACCTTTAGTTGCAGTGACACCTGCTGTCTGTTGGGGAATGGCTCTACCAGCTTTGCACATCTAGAGGCTGGAATTTGTTCCCATTCTTCTGTGCAAAATCACTATAACTCAGTAAGATTAGTTGGCGAACATTTGGGAACAGCAATTCATGCAGCCTCAGGGGCATTACCATTATTCCAAATCTGGACAACCTTCTAGTGAAGGCTCCATCACAGGATGCATGCTGAGACAGCATCAGGATCACCCTGGGGCACATTGGCGCTCTTCGGCTGGGTGCTTACGCGCCACGAATAAGTGACATGTGACTTATCTCCCTGCGCGTACAATACGATCGTTGGCGCACACTGCAGCGGGCAATCCTATCTCGTTGGGACGCTTCTCTAATGTCCCTGTACAGAGTTAGTCGCCTGCCACCCCAGGTCCGAATCGACCTCAGCTGGTGGTTAGTCTCCCCTGCTCTCCATCAGGGGAAATAATTTTTTTGCCCCTGCAATGGCTGATCATCACCACAGACGCCAGCACGTCAAGATGGAGGTGCTGTCTTTGGCATCCGGACAATTCGGGTCTCTTTTCTCTCAGAGAATCCACCGTCCATATCAGTGTCCTAGAACTGAAGGCATTTTTTTCTAGTTCTGTTGCATTGATCACCCCTCATTCAAGGTTGCCTGGTTCGGATTCAGTCTGACAATACCGCAGCAGTGGCTTATCTAAATTATCAAGGAGGCACCAGGATCCGGGCGGCTTTTCTGGAAGCCTCAAGGATCGTTTGCTGGCCGGAGCATTCAGTTCTGGTCTTGTCAGTGATTTTCATTCCAGGTGTGGATTACTGCTTGGCCAATCATCTCAGTCGTGAATCAACCGATCCCGGGGAGTGGGCGCTTCTATCAGAGATATTTCACCTTCTCTGCCAGAGGTAGGGCATGCCAGATGTCGATCTGTTTTCGTCTTCAATCATCAACTCCCGAGGTATGTATCCAGGACCCAGGATCTCCTGGCTCTCACAGCAGATGGGCTGGTTCTACCATGGAGTCAGTTTGCTCTGATCTCCCTCTTCCCTCCCTGGCCCCTGCTTCCTCGAGTGCTTCGTTGAGTACTCAAGTCTGAGAGCGTGCCTGCCATTCTCGTTGCCCCAGATTGGCCCCACAGGGCTTTGTATGCGAATCTCGTCGCTCTAATGGCGGACGTTCCTTGGCCTCTCCCCCTGGGGCAAGACCTTCTTTCCCAAAGTCTGCTGTTCCAGAGCTGCGTTTGACGACGTGGCTGTTGAAACCGCGATATTAAAGTCTTGGGGTTTGTTGGATTCTGTTATCTGGACCATGTTTCGAGCATGCAAGCCTCAATCCCCCGGATCTATTACCAACCTGGAAGGATTTTTTTTTGCCTGGGCCGAGTCCCAGGGGTTTCACCTCTCGGTATGTTTCATTCCTAGGGCGCTTTCTTTCCTTCAGTCAGGCCTGGAGCTTGTGTTCGGCCTTTCTTCCCTGAGAGGGCAGATTTCTGCCCTCTCAGTTCTGTTCCAGCGCAAGCTGGCTTCCTGTCAGGGGGTCGCTTGTTCCATCCAAAAAGTTCGTAAGCCTATCGAGCCATGGGATTTAAATCTTGTTTTGAAGACCATGCAGTCTTCACCATTTGAGCCTTTACGGGAAGTGTCCCTGCGTTTGCTTTTATGGAAAGTGGCCTTCTTGGTGGCTATTACTTCCATCCACCGAGTGTCTGAACTGGCGACTGTCCTGTAAATCTCCTTTCCTCGGTTGTCCTATGCCCCGTTCCTTAGTTTCTCCCTAAAGTGGTTTCTTCGTTTCATATCAATAAGGACATAGTTTTGCCCTCTTTTTTTTTTTTTTTCTTCCTCCGCTCATCCCCAAGAGCAGTCGTTAAATTGTTTAGACGTTGTTTGGGCCGTTTGGATCTACCTCTTGGTCACTGAATCCTTTAGGTGCTCCAATGCCCTCTTTGTCATTCCAGAGAGTCTGTGCAGGGGCCTGACTGACGGCCTCAAGGTCACCATTGCCAGCTGAATTCCGTCTGCAATAGAAGCCTATTGGTCAAGAAGTGAGCCACTTCTGTTCTGGGTCACTGCCCATTCTACACAAGCACTTGGTGCTTCCTGGATGGTTCGGCATCGGGCTTCAGCCTTGCAGGTTTGCATAGCTGCCACCTGGCTTCGGTTCATACCTTTTCTAAATTCTGTCAGATCCATACCTTGGCCTCGGCTGACAGTTAATAAAGAGTCTGGATGCATTTCTGGAGCGTAATAATATAACAAGTTATAGTTACTAGGTTTTTGGAGAAGGGGCGTTGATCCAGGGATTTATTCTGATTCCAGATTGGAGTCGGGAAGGAATTTTTTCCCTAAACTGAGGACAATTGGCTTCTATCTCATGGGGGTTTCTGCAAAATGGCCCTTGGTCGCCCTTTTTTTTCACCTTCAAAAAAATTTTAAATAAATTTTT
>JAODAL010063399.1:0-19262 GCA_025379985.1 Phyllomedusa bahiana
GAAAAAAACCGGGATACTCCTCCTCCCCGGGAACAGCTTCAACACAGCCCTGATTTGCCTCAGATATGCACCGGAGAGCTGAGGCGCGTTTTGCACTAGCCTGGACCCGAACCACGCCTAATGAAGACTGATAAAATTGAGAAACTGTCGGGCCTTGTGGATTCGACGGAGAGAAAGGCTCTGTGACCGTCTCCTCCTCCGTCGCTGTTTCAGAGTGTCCAACGATCGTTCCAGAACTAACAACACCACAATTGTCATGCTGATAAGGGCATCGTCCGCACTGACCATTTTGGTTTGCTTCTTCAAAAACTGGTAAGGATGGTGCAGAGCTCTTTCAACCTGCCTCCACTCTCGGGGGTCAACAACGAGGTCCGCACCGCTGCTTGTCAGGCCATGTGTCACTTGTACTGCGTAATGGCATTGCACTGCTCCACAATCGCTGGAGCATGTGGAGGGTGACGGTTGACGGGGAGGCCGAGCTGACGCTGCAACGCAGCAGGCGGGACGAAGCAGGGTGCGAACGGCGGAAGTGCGAACTAAACCCTAAAGCCTTCCCCAGCAGCTTCCCAAGACCCGGGTAGCGCTTTAGAAATTTCTGGATGCGAGGTTCATGAATGTTCGAGGCAAGGGATGTGCTCCAGCCTACCGATCTTAAGGGCAGCCAGCAGATTTCGCCCGTTATCGCACACCACCTTGCCTGGCACAAGGTTCTTGTCACCCAGCCAGCTCTCGGTCTCGTTGCCCCTGACCTGTGTGTGGACGGTCTCCAAGACAGATTAATTTCAACACGGCCTGGTTTCTCTGGGCACGTGATGCCACCAAGGACCTGGGGGAAAAAAAGCCCTGCACCAACCCTGCGGTTTTGAAGAGCGTGCGCCGAGCCCTGAGAGCCACCGTCACCCCAGAGACATCCACCCGCTCACTCAGTGAGCTGTCATAGAGATGTAGCGACCTGGGCCGTGCTTACTAGTCCATGTGTCGGTGGTGAGATGGACTTTTCCGGACACAGATGCAGACAACGCGCTTGAAATTTTAGATGACACGTGGCTGGCCAGGGCCCGGGACGCTTTTCGGAAAGAAATGCCTGCTCGGCATCTGGTATTGGGGGGGCGGCAAGGGCCATGACGTGGCAGAACCCATCTGTGTCCACCATACAGAAAGGCAACATTTCCAAGGCCAAAAGCCTGGCAATGCCGATATTCAGGATTTTGGCTTTGGGATTGTTTGGGTTAAAGTGTTTCTTCTGCTCCCAAACCTGGAAGACAGAAGGTGGCTGCTAGACTGGCCGCTGTACGGCGTGCAGGGCGTCAACCCGGCAGAAGGGAAGGGGGAGGATGGGTCTCTGGTGGTGCTGATGGTACTCGGGCGACGGTGGAGGCTGAAGCGGAGGCTGATCCCTGATCATGACTCTGAGAGACATAGGCAGCTGAGGAACGCTTGGTGGTGGCGGAGGAGGAGGAGGCGGAGACAGAGGGTGTGACAGTGGTTGGAAACCCGCCTTTTTTGGCCAATTGTAGCCTCCATTTTAACTCATGCATTCGCTGCATGTGACTAGACATGTTGGTGGTGGTTAAACACCCAAGATTCTTGCCTCTACTGATGCGTTTACGGCAAAGGTGGCATATGACAGCTGGTGAACGAGGGTTGCTCGAAGAAGGCCCAGGCTTGAGAGGTCCTGGACCTTTTTGACGGCGATAACCGAGGAGCGGGGTTTCGCTGACCGTAGCTGGCGGAATCATATCAGCGGAATTTCTGCGGACCGCCCTCTCCCTTTTTGAGGGGGGGGGCCCCCCCCGAAAGGGGACACTACCCCATCGTTTTCCTCCTCGTCCGTGATGAAGCCTCCCCAAAAAAATTTTGCAAAAAAAAAAGGAAAAAGCCAATGGATCCGCAATGTAAATCTTTCATAAACAAAAAAGGGTATTTGGGTGTCCTGACTTTCTGCATCCGGGAGCTGGGGGCTACAACAAGACCCACTCCCAAAGGCTGCCGACCGCCCGGGTTTTTTGGGGGTTTTGAGGGTTTTCCTTCTCCTCCTTGATGGAAATCAGAAATAACCGGGCGTCAGAGCAAAAAAATCTTCCTCTTTGGTTTTTTTGGGTCTTTGGAAATGCCTTTTTTGACCCCAACCCCCATTTTGTAATAAAAGGGGGTCTTCAAAAATGGTTTAAATCCACATGGGGGTACGGAGTTGACTTTTGGGCCCCTTCCCCATGTTGGACGGATGCTGATGACGAAAAATTTTTGGGGGCCGTGACGGGGAGGAGAGGAGGGAAAGGGGACTTGGGGGGAAAACAGGGGCTTTAAAACCAAAAAAAAAAATTGGGGGACGTGTTCGTTTACGGATTCAAAAGGGCCCTAAACCCGCGATGACAGGCCTGACGGTCTCAACTGACGATTCGCGGGGGCTTGGTGTTGTCGCCAGCACTGGAAGGAGCACCTTCTCTCGTACCCCCTACCTCCTTTGGGCTACCCCCCTTTTTGGGCCCCGTTTACCACCTGCATTTCGTCCATGTTCAAAAAATATAAAAATTTAAAAAGGTATTTGGAATTTGTTTTGGAAGGGCTCTTATTAAAAGAGGCAAAAAAACAGCTTTTCCAAATTTCCCCCAAAACAAAACAAAAATTTCTGGGTTCAAAAATTTTTTAAATTGCAAGGGGCCTTATTAACAAAAATTTTTCTGGGGGAAAATTTAAAAAAACACCTTTCTGAAATGTATACGGTTTAATTTAAAAGGTTTTTTGGCACCTATCAATACAAACCTGTGGGACTAAGAAAATTTATGGTTTTAAATTTAACTGCCAAAAGGGCCTCTATCAAAAAAAAGCCCTTTAAAATGACCAAAAGTGAAAAAAAAAACAGCTATCTGGTATGTATATGATAATTAAAAGTGGAGTTTTGCACCTAACAAATAGACCTGCAGTTACTAGAAAAGATCTGTATTCTAATATAAGTTCAGGTGCCCAAAAACCAAGTAATATCTCAACAAAAAAAACCTGTTAATAAAAAGCTATTGCAATGCAATGTCTAAAATAAGTCTGGGTGCACAATATCCAGTATCCTTTAAAGAGCCTGTCTGTCTGTGTTTGCCCACGGCCCCTCCCCCCCCCCGCTCCCCTTGTGACTTTACAGGGCTAGATGTTCCTTTAAAATTCTCAGCCTAACTACCTAAAATCTGCAAATCTCTAATCTAACTAAGTTCTAAGGTTCACAGCTAAAAGTATAGCTGTCTCTGTGAACAAATAGAATAATTTCGCTGAGCTGTTTGAACAGAGACTGGGCACACGTCCTACTAATTTGAGACACTGACACACACTGATCATGAACAGGAAGGGCTGTTCTATGTAAAACGAGGTCATGTGATTTTTCCAGCCAATCGCAACCATACCCAGTCATGAAGTCGCACACACAGCTCACCCTGCTCTATTCTCTAAGCTGATTTGTTGGCCGCCAAAATTACAGGAAGCGCCGAAATGGCTCGATAATAGATTATGGCGTAGATTTTCACCAAAATTATCACGTGATCGAAAAAATCCGATCAACATAAAAACCGTGCCGATTTCAACTTTGTCGATAATAATCGCTCAACACTAATTGTGAACGAAATGAGGAAACTATTTAGGATGTATACTGACGTTTTGTGCTTCCTTCCAGGTATGTACCGTATTCCTGATAAAGTTATGAACAATTAAGAGCAAAGAGTTTTATAACATTTGGTTCATTATGTTAGAAAGTATTCAGTACTGTAATGGATATCCTTTTAAATTGGGTTACAGCAAAAAAATTGAGCTCATTGTGACGTCAGCATGCATATCTTAATGTCAGTGTGGTTTTTTTTTTCTCCTTTAATTCTCTTTTTGATTTGGCAGCCGTCTGATAGCGCAGAATGGATGCTGTCAATAATATCTATTTGTCCTTCCTATGTGAATACCTTGGTGGGGAATGTAACCAACATTCTGTTTATTTTGTAGGAGCAAAAAGAATTTTCTTGTGCACAATGTTTGTGATATCACGTGTTAGCACTAAAATCTGGTGCAAACGAAAATAATGCAGAAGTTAGGTGGCAGGAATGTTTAAAGGAGTTGTCTCCCTTCAGAGTTTCAGAGAATGCATGAATGAAATACTCTGTCACTTCCTGGTTCAGACTGACTCATTTGCATAAGCTCCATGCTTGTACAGCTCTGTGCTGTGCTTTCAGATGCTAATTAGATCAGATTAGCTTCTCCAACTACTAACAGGACTTCTTATCTGATCCCAAAACAAAACCCCTAATTACAGTTTGTTTTTTTTTACATAAATCAAGTTTTTTTACTGCTGGAGCAGCACAGGACACTGCTGAGCCCTGTGTGATGACTTCACTCACTGTTATCTCATTGAACAAACAGCAGGGGGGAGAATTGTTACAGGTCGGTTACTGAGGGAAACTGAAATAGCCAGGGAGGTCAAAAATTCACTTGTATTTTCCTTAGGGAAAACAGAGGAACAAAAGCAATATATTTGGAAAATGTCTTTGTGTTCCCTACAATTTGAAAGCTATTCTTTGTAGCGAGACAACCCCTTTAATTTGTTGTAGCCAAATGTAGTCACTGGTTGATAATGTTGTGGTGGTTTCTGAAGGAATTGTATATTCCGGGGACCACCTTGGGTCCAGGGAATGAGTGGTGTTTTTTTCCCTATTTCCTGACCCTGTAAGATGGGATTCCCTAATGAATGGTGCTTGTGGTAATGGCTATTGTGCCTTATCACCGAGGGGTGGCCCCAGTTGTTTTGTGGGGGCCTGTGAATTTCAATTACCACAGTGGAATTGGTTTAATTCTTCTGACTAATAAATGTATGTTGTCAGCTGTGTTGGAGGTTCCAGTTTAAAATAAGGGAAAATATATGTTGTTTGTAAAATGTGGGGCCCGGGTCTAAAAAAAAAAAAAAGGTGTCCTTATGGAGAAATCTCTCTCCCGTCTAAAAATGTCCTTGTGAGGGCAAATTGGACAAATTGTAAGTAATGACCATTTTCAATCCACAAAGACTGGGGAAAAGTTCAAAATTAAAAATCATCTTACTTGCACAAGTACTTTTATCATCTACCTCATTACCTGCAACTGCGGTAAGCAATATGTAGGCAAAACTATAATAAACTGTCAAGAAGGTTAATTAACCACAGGTATGACGTAACACATGGACGTTTAAATATATAGTCTGCCTCGTCACTTCCAACTGACACACAATAGCCATACCCCAGATTTTACTATTCAACCCATTAATTCCATTAATCCCCCAGTCATGGATAGACCAAAAATTTTGAGCCAAAGAGAAATATACTGGATGTATAAATTGAACACTCTCACTCCACACGGGCTCAATGAAATCCAGGAAACAGTTATTTAAACATATTTATTTTATTTAAATATATTTATTCTATTTACATTATTTTATTTATATTAGCATGTGTATTTTTAAACACTTCCTGTTTTCTCTTAACCACTAAACAGTCTTTTTATGTCTTTTTAAGCTTTCTTTATATTAGACTACAGGGTTACACACCCATTTAAAAAATTATATATATTTAATTTTTTTTTATTATTCACCTTTAACAAAATATTTCTCCAATTTTTTCAATGTATTTTTATATATATTATTTTATATTATAATTTATCATTCAACTAAAATTTTTTATATATATTGTATTCTTTATCCACTATTCCCCAGTGGGATTCTTATATTTTTTTCTATTGTTTTATTATTGTACATACATCAGACATCGTTTATCTACGAGTGCATTGTTTACTTTCTTATACTATGTTTACATTGTCATACTATTGTTTACATCATATGACTCTTTGTATACGTATGCAATCCATTGAAACCTCTTCTTTGTTTTGTTTATTTTAAACCCGCGCATTGACAATTCTCCTGTATGTACCTGAGGAAGCGGGAAGCTACCCGCGAAACACGTAGTACTTATTACTTTAATAAATTTATGTTCTTCACCTCTATGTTGAGCACTATTTAGTTATTCTCTCTATCAGCGCTTCATTTGTAGTCCCTCTCAACCAACGTGAAGAACCTCTGGTTTTTCTAAGCAAGATTTTGAGCTTTCTAAGAACGGCACAGATCTGCTTCTATGCAGGAGAGTTAGGCACCGGAGAGTTATGTTTTCTCATTGTAGAATCTGTTGCAGTCTGTTTCTGCTGGGTGTGGAGACAGAAAATGCTACGGCCCCTAACTCTGAGTCAGGCAGGGATCGATACAATTGTGCCGTTTCCTGATTGTGTAAGCCCTTCAGTGTAATTCTGTTTCTTCTGCCTGTATAAAATGAAAATGTGACGGTCCCTTACTCTGAGTGACAGACCAGGGGCTGTACAGAATGTAAATGAGCTCTCAGCTAGTGATATGCAAGGAGGAGGGATCCGGAGGGATTTGACCAGCACTGGAGATCAGTGTAAACAAAAACACAAGATAAGGGACACTGTGAGAACAAGGCAGCTTTGCTAATGACATCCAATTGCAAAGTTGCTTGTTTTCACTGTCCCCTTATTCTGAAGACCATTTAATGAAATGATAAAACCCCTTTAAGGAGCATATCTACTCAGTTAAAACAGGGAAAGGAGTACCATGGTTTATTAAACATATTCGCAATGTGCATGGAGGTGAGACTTCGGGGATCTGTTTTGCAGGTATTGAACATATTACTAGAGGAGGGGTTAATGCTGATAAACATATGAGACTGTTGCAAAGTGAATCTAGGTGGATTTTGAGAACAGAAGCATTGGGTCCATTAGGATTAAATGAAAGGAATGATTTATCTGTGTTTTTATAAATTTTATGTGTACGTTTTTTGTGCTGAAAGGTACCGGCAGTGAAAGGGTATCATGGGAGAGTCAAATAGCCTGATGACGCCCTCTTCCAATATGCCTTGAGAAAGCGTCAGTGTATGCGAAACGGCCGTAGGCCTCCACATGTGTTTGTCTCCCTGTCCAATGTTATGAAGTTTTAAAAGGAATAAAAAACGCTAAAGTGAAGACTGGTGAATGCCGCTTTCATTCTGTTTAAAATGATTATTGCTACGGGACTATTCTTTGATTTAAAAGCAGAGCACCACCTCTTTCTATGTTATGCATGGGTTGATAGACTCAGTGTATTAAGAAGGATTGTATGCTGCTTATGTTGGGGCAGTGGCGCTGGAGTATTACTCTTTGTAGTGAACATTTTGCTTAAGTAGATTGAGTATCCTCTTCCACAAACTCTGTGAGGCATCGCAAAACCACATACTATGTATCACATCCGTTTTTTATTGGTGACATCTGGGGCATTGCATTGTGATCTGGCGCCAGGAGGTGAGGGGGGATGTTGAAGCCATAAATCGCCATATGGATGAAGCGGAAATGAGTATCTTTCCATTTTTCACACCCAATGTTCTTACAAACCTCCCCCTGCCCCGGAGAATCGCATCTTGTATATCATGGCCCCAGAAGTCTGAGCACCATTTTTTAAATTGTGTATCACTGACTACTTGGATCATGGGCTCCCGAAGTTTTTGATATATGTCTGATAGAGAGTGCTTGCCACCCGAGGAGGCCGGAAAGGGATCGAGTGGGCCGGACGATATCTCCCTATTCATTCGAGCCACTTTAGTTTTAATGAAACTGCAAATCTGAGAGTAGGTTAGGAAATGTGATATTGGTAAATCATACTTGGACCTAAGGTTCTGAAAGGTGAGTATATTACCCTGGTTCTGATCATATAAATGCATTACCCTCTCTATGCCCCTCTGTCTCCACAAGTGGAAGTGTACATTAGTCATGCCCGCTGAGAATTCAGGGTCCATTAAGGGCATAAATTTGCTAATGGCCCAGGGAAGCTTAAGAAGCATAAATATATTTTTATATACAGCATGACAGAGATATGAATGGACTTATGTTGGGTTTAATCAATGGCTATATAATGAACTCTTCCCAGCAGTAGCCATTACAAGCCCCAGTGCGAACTGGGAGAAATTTTTATAGGTGGAGCTCACTAATTAACAATTGCTCACACACAGGGCGGCAACTGCATAGTCTAAAAAAAAAAACCCTGCACATTAGGGCAGTACCAGTTCACATCAGTATGGAGAAAAGTCACAATACAACACAGGAGAAACTGAAAAAAATACTGATAAACAACCACTTGTGCACCTACTGTCCATGAGGGTTAATTGCTAAATTTACAATTGCATAGAGATAAGGCTTACAAAGGGTGTCAATTACACAGTTACATGTGGCACACCATGCTGGCTTACAAGAGACTGATGACGCCCTTACTATTCGAATAAGTGTGGTGCCCAGCATTTTTCAAGTGTCCAACATGAATTTCTGGCACCTTCTCCTCCCCAGTGCAATGCTCGGTCTACTCTGCAGCAGACAAAAATGACCAGAAAACCAAATACTAAAAACTTCATAAAACTGAGCTTTTTGTCCACTGTCGTCAAATGCAGCTGAAAAAATTTTTTTTAGCACGTTTTCTGTTTTTTTGTGCATCTTTTGGAGCGTTTTTTGAAGACATTCACTGCATTGAAGAAAAACAAAAAACGTTGAAAAAACTGCGTGCCCACTTCAGTTATTTGGTCAGTTTTGCCCCTGTAACTGCCCAGAGAAGTGTGTTGCGGTTCTAAGAGCAGCGGCTGTAATCTGCGTGCCATACTAAAACACAGCATTGTATGAAGACCAAACCAAGCTCCCTCTGCATATTTGAGCATGGCACAATGTTCTACAGCACCCTACAGACTCTCTGCAGGAAGGAAATAGCTATTTTTTAACGCGATTCGCCGCAAATAAATTCGAGTTGAAACTAATTTTGCCGGAAAATTCTGCTAACTTGGCAAATCGAATTTTTGAGAAATTCGCCTATCTCTAGTCTGGATACATTTCTAGATATAATAATATAACAAGTTATAGTGACCGGGATTCTGGAGAAGGGTCTGGATACATTTCTAGATGTAAAAAATATAACAAGTTATAGTGACCGGATTTGGAGAAGGGTCTGGATACATTTCTAGATGTATAATAAGTTTTAGTGACAAGGTTTGGGAGAATGGTCGTTTGATCCAGGGATTTATTTGATGCCAGATTGGAGTCAAGAAGGAAATTTTCCCTAAAATGAGGACAATTGGCTTTCCCCTCAGCAGGGTTTTGCCTTTCTCTGGATCAACACTATGCCCAATAAGCTAAATGGAGGGATTTCTGTCTTTTTTGGCCTCACAAACTATGTAACTACACAACTATATAAAAGTCATATTTTGTAATATAAAATTATTGATCCTGTTCGATGAACACTGTAGAAGAAAAAAAAATTCAATGGTCAAAATTGCTGTTTTTTGGTCATTTTACATGTTCAGAAAATTGGAATAAAAAGTAATCAAAAACTCACATGTATGCCATAGCAATAGAAACTAAAGTCCAGACCACAAAAAAGCAAACCCTTACTCAGGTCCATAGGTGGAAAAACAAAAAATAATTACTGGTCACAGAAGACTGTGCTATGGCACTAAATTAAAGGGGTTTTGCCACGAAGTAAAATTGACGTGTGAAGCTTGCAAATGAAATAACAAACATTTTCACCATTCATTATTATTAAAAATTCTGCACTGTTTTTGTTTTAGCTGCTCCTTTAGTGACCCATTGTTTACAGCTCATCTCCAGAGGATACGACCAGGGCTGAGAGCTCCTCAGTCCTGGTCAGACATCACCTCTCTTCTCTCAGGCAGCTACTGAGTGTTCAAACCCCAGGTGCTTTCACTCAATTCCTGTCCTCTGTGCTCCTGAGTAATTAGTCAAACAGTGCAAATAAATGAAAAAACAAACCTCAATCAGGTTTGTGCATTGATAAAGAGAAAAAAAAACACAGGTTTGGTTCCTGCAGTAATTTGAACCTAGGACCTTTGTACCTGGAGGCAAAAACTTTACCCCTCAGCTACTCACAATGCTCTACATAAACAGACTTTCTTTGACTACAGAGAGGAAAGGCCTGGCGATGTCATATGCGGGGTCACATTGATATGCAATTCAAAAAAAATCACACATGCCCTTTCTGAGCACACACAGCTGAAGAGCTGGATACAGGAGGTATGAAATGAGATTGTGGCAAAACCCATTTAAGGAATAGATGATAATCATATAGTCATGCAGAATACAGATAACACATCATTTATTCAGAAAAGTGAATGGCAACAAAAATAACCTGCAAAAATGAAGCAAATACATTCTCTTTTCACATTTCACCCCTCTTAGAAGTTTTTTTTCGGTTTCCCAGTAAATTTTATGGCACAGTCAGTAGCATCAAGTTATATAATGTCCCATATCCTACATCATGTTTTGCTAGGGAACAACAAAACAGAATCTCTCATGTGAAATAAGCTGTGATTTCCTTATAAAGCTTTCCCCACATTCTGAGCATGAATATGGCTTCTCTCATGTTTAACAAGATATGATTTAATAGCAAAACTTTTCCCACATTCTGAACAAGAGTATGGCTTCTCTCCTGTGTGAATTCTCTCATGGTTTGCACGGTATGATTGCGTAGTAAAGCTTTTCCCACATTCTGAACATGAATATGGCTTCTCTCCTGTGTGAATTCTCTCATGTACAACAAGATTTGATTTCTTTCTAAAGCTTTTCCCACATTCTGAGCAGGAATATGGCTTCACTCCTGTGTGAATTATTGTATGTTCAATAAGATCTGCCAGTTTTGCAAAACATTTGCAACACTCTGAGCAAGAAAATGGCTTCTTTCCTGTGTGAATTCTCTCGTGTAAAACAAGATGTGATTTCTTTCTAAAGCTTTTCCCACATTCTAAGCATGAATAGGGTTTCTCTCCTGTGTGAATTCTCTGATGTGCAAGAAGCTGTAATTTTCTTTTAAAGCTTTTCTCACATTCTGAACATGAAAATGGCTTCTCTCCTGTGTGAAGTAATTTATGCCTACAAAGATGCTCCTTTCGTGTATAACATTTCCCACATTCTGAGCAGGAATATGGCTTTTCTCCTGTGTGATTTCTCTCATGTATATTAAGATATGATTTAGTTGTAAAACTTTTCTCACATTTTGAACATGAAAATGGCTTCACTCCTGTGTGAAATAATTTATGCTCAACAAGCTGTTCCTTTCGTGCATAACATTTTCCACATTCTGAGCAAGAATATGGCTTCTCTCCTGTGTGAATTCTCTCATGTTCAACAAGATGTGATTTAGTAGTAAAGCTTTTCCCACATTCTAAACATGAATATGGTTTCTGTCCTTTGTGAATTTTCTCATGCTTAACAAGATATGATTTAGTAGTAAAGCTTTTCTCACATTCTAAACATGAATATAGCTTCTCTCCTGTGTGAATTCTCTCATGCCTAGTTAACTTTGTATGACTCTTTTTACCCCCTTTCAGGCCTTTACTTTGGGTAAGAATGTGTGACTGGTCAGCAGAAGGTTCCTCCTGATTAGAAGCATTAGAAGATAGATCTGTTCTCTGAAGTCCTGGATGTACATTAATAGTAATTAGGTTTTCTCCTGAAGAGCGCTGCTTGATCTCTCCATCTTCTACTTTATCACTCAGAGATAACATAAAGTCTTCTCCAGAACACGTTGTGGAATTTTCTGATAAGATTAACAACAGATTTCATGAGTTTTAATGTTTACTTTGTGGTTCAAAAGAAAATATGTTTATAACATTCCTATCAAACGGTTTAACACACAGAATATATTAAATATCTGCTACTGCAGTTTTTGTAACCAAAATAAAGTATTGGGCGCAAAGGAAATGAAAAGGAAGAACTTTTACTGCTCCTTCCACAGGATCCACTACTGGCTTAAAAAGCTAGAGAGGCAGTTTCAGATTCTAAAAATCAACCATCTGTGAGGCCTCCCTGAGGCTGGAGACACACACCTGCTCTTCTTGTTCTAGTTCTTTGAGACACAGCCAGAAATGGATCCAGTAGAGCGGAGGAATGTACGACTTTACTTTTTAATCTTCTCCAAACGCACCAGAAAAGCCACCTGTGCGATTCCAGCTTTGTAAAGATTATAAACCAATTGTGCATCACCTATATACATAAAGAGGGAAACTTCCTTTAAACACTTCTTATTTACATTTTGGGTGTTTTTGCTTCTATGATGCAAATAAAAATAAAATACAGCTCCTGAATGTGGAGAGGAACTATCTTTCAGCAGGATGGTAGCAAATCAGATGCCATCACATGTGAAGGAAAAATACAGACCTGCCTGTCAGCTATAGGAAAAAGGTGATTTAGAAGGTCACATGGGTGTGGATTGGAGAATACAGGAAACCTACACCGAACTGGAATATTCAAGGGTGTCTTAAAATCAATAAGACCCCAATATCCAACCTTTTTCACATTTACCGGCATAAAGTGAGCAAAACCATCAGGGAGACTGAGATGGAGGGACTAGAAAAAGAGATTCAATGTTTTTTTTTTTAGTTGAAGCTAAATGTCGGATTCTTTCTGTGATGGTATAGAGTGGATATGGAGATAATGGTTGTTCCCCTGTGTTTGGTCATTTTGGTTCTGAATATTTGTGTAACTAGTTTGTTTTAATATTTTCAGAACTAGTTTGGTAGGTTACTCTTCACTATTCCCCCCATACTGTGGACTATACTATAATATATCCAAGAATTTGCTGGGTGACATTTCTCCATATGAGCAGGCTGAGCCCAATGACTTTCATGGGTCACTCTTGTTCACATCCCATAATAGCTCTATGCTTGGAATATATGATGGGAAAAACATGAAGTGTAAGGGCTTCTTTCATCTGATGGAAGTCTCCTTGTGTCATGGTCTAAGGGAATAGAACGTCAGGTATGCAGATGCTCTGGGCCACCGTGAGTGAAGATGATAAACCTGGTGGAAGTAGTCAAAGTGCGGAACAAGACAGCAGGTGGTGGCAGATATACAGGTATTATAGAGGACTGGTGCTGCAGCAGGAATAGCAGTAACGGGTACAGGTAAACGTACATGAAATGCAGGTAACAGTAGCAATACAGCAGCCCGGGGTCAAGTTCTATGTATGTAGAAAACAAGGAACGGATGCAGGAGCAAGGGCAGGGAGTTCCTTAAAGGGGTTGTCTCACTACAGGGATTGGTTTTTATGTTAAAGATCTTACAAAAACAAGTCACTTTGCAATATATGTGTCCATTAACAGTGTCCTACCTATTCCTAGATATCCCCTCTTGCATGGACTGCATCAGCTCCTCAGGTCGCTATAGCTACAGACCTGTTTGATATCTCCCGATAGGCTGCCAGTGCTGGTCACTATAGCTACAGACCTGGTGTCCTTAGCAACTCATCACTGCAGGCCAGTAGAAGCCAGTAAACATGTCCCTGAATTAAAAAATGAAACCGAGAAAACAAGACTGAGGTAAGATGAATCAATGTAGTGAGACAACCCCTTTAAGTAGACAGGGATCATAGGTTACAGGGCACTGGGTAGGTAATTGGGACACTGACCCTTTACATAGCAGCGCACTGCCGTGCGTGCTGTAGGTAGCGCTCGTGTGCGCCTGTGAACCCAGGGAGCAGGCGGAAGGATAGCAGACGCCTATCTGCTGGCGGGCACTGCCGTCGGCACAGAAGCGCACACTGGGACAGGAGTCAGAACAGGTGAGGATCGCAAAGAAGCAGCATTGGGTACTGCCATAGCAATAGAGGAACAGGCACATCCATGGTCCAGGACAGGGGACCCGGTGTGCACCATGACAGAACCCCCCCTACCTAAGCCCTCTCCTCTGGGCTAAGGATCTTGGATGACTTCTTGGATTTGGGAAACAGAAACGGTAGGCGGGAGAGATGGACAGGACTCAGAGACCACTTGAATGCCTTGGAAGTCCAACGACTCTTTTTGAGTTTGAGGCTCTTCAACAGGCAAAAGAGCAGCATTGGGCAGAGAAACGGTTGGGTGGGATTGCACCGGAAGGGCAGACGTGAGGCAGCGTGAGTGGCATAGCTCTACCCATAGGATAACTTTGCCCATTTTCCAGTCCAATAACGGGCTGTGACAATGAATCCATGGAAGTCCAAGCTGGACCGGAGCAGAGGAACTAGGAAAAGACATAGAAACAGATTTACTCCTAGTGGGAACGTCCGACTTGGAGAGCCATGGGTTTTGTGTGGAACTTGACTGGCTCCTTCAGGATCTCTCCATTGACAGAGGGAAAAATGGGCCAGAACTTCAAATTGGATCGTACACTGGGGTTTAGGAATCCACCACTGTATAATAACGGAAAGGGAGAGGCAGGTGCAGGTTGGTCTGGTCATGGCAGCGGGAGATGGAGTACAGGAGGTTAGCAGGAAACAGGTGTATGTGTCAGGGCAGATACAACCTCATCCAGACATACAGTAATAGTCTGTAGCTTCTGGAGGAGTTGCTCCAGGTGGATGACATGATGGGTAACTACGGCCGACAGGTGCTGGATATCTGGCCAGGAGCCATAATTATGGTCACTTTGTACTGTCACTGTTCTAAGGCCGGGTATGTGGATGATGTGTGCCACCGCAAAGGGAGATGGTTTAACGCTCATGGAAGTTTGCCGGAGTGCGGAACAACATGCAAGTGCTGGCACAGTGTGGCACCAAAATTATGCACACATCTTTAAAGGGGTTTTGCCACCATGTAATTTGAGTGGAACCTCCAAAAAAGGGTATTTTAAACACTTTTCTAAATATTGTGATTAAAAAAAGGAAACTCTGAGAACTACAGCATTTCTCAATCCCCCTTGGTTACCTCAATGCTTTCCTAGTCACGACCCAGGAGCTGACAGGCCGCTTGCGTGAAAAAAACTTCTTATCTGAGACAGGGAAATGAATGAGCTTTTAAGGCACCGGGTAGACAGTGCAGTCTGAGGCTTCGTATAGGGAATCCACTCTTGTATGTTTATTTTTTCACTTAAGTTTTTAGACCCCTCCCTTGGATTCCTCACTCCTCACTCGCCCCCACCCTCTCTCCCCTGCAGCGTCATGAGTCAGCGTGATTTGTTTACATCCTGCTCTAGTGCTGACAGAAGCTAGGTAAGTGCCGTCTTGGCAAATCCCCTTTAATTATGTTTTTTGAGAAGGTTTTTGTGTCGAACTCCGTTTTCAAGGAGTATATAATATCTTGGCATAGATATGTCGATGATGTGTTCCTTTTTGGGCAGGAACTGAGGAACAATTTGGGGACTATTCATCCCCATATCAAAAATGCCCCTCAATTGATAAAGTTCTTTTAAGGAAATTAGGAGCTCGTACAGCAACCTCAAGGTTGAGATCCATAAAAAAGAAACTGGCTTAGAACTACTTTAAACATCAAAGTAGTGACCGTAATACTGTATTACATAAGGAATTCCAAACACGACCCCCAAGTGTGCAAAGGGATTCCAAAAGCCCAGTTTATCAGAGCACGTCGGATCTGCATGGAGGGCAGTAGTTATCTGGTGAATATGGAGAGTATAGTCAACAAATTTGCGAGGAGAGAAAAGAATTAGAGAAAGTAGGTTTTGAAGTTTGTAAAATCTCTCATTAACAATTGTTGCAGGTGAAGACAAAGAATAGGAAGGACGGATTTACATAGTTTTCCCATAATAGACAGGCACGCCAACAGGAATTAAAAGGGGATTTTAAAACATTGGAAGATTTTACAATCTGATCCCAAGTTTTGCTCCTTATTCAGGGAAGATCCACAGTGGATTTACAAAAAAGGAAAGACCTTAGGGCAGGAGTTAATATCGTCTGATATGGTTAGTAGATATGCTTTACTGCAGCTACATATATAATACATAGGAGACTATGGACAGGAGCTGATTCAGTGACTTCTATGGGAGAGTGTTTGAGGCTCTGTGACCTGGGAAGAAGTCATTGTGTGGGGAGGGGGAGCTGTGACCATCTCCTATTGTGAATGGTGATAAGCCATGTTATCTGCACATTGGTGTCACCTTCCATTGTAATCCATCTGTGATGATAATGAGGAGACTCTTCTCTACAGAACAGGAAGTGTCAGCCTATTATTAGGCTTAGTGACCACAGTGACACCTGCAGGAGTTCAGGATTTATCAGATAATAGAAAGTGATAGGAGAAACGAAAGAATAAAAACAGCAACAAAAACTCTTAATTTGCTTTAGATAAAAACAATAGGTTCTTTTCTGATGACACATCCCCTTTAAATCTCCAACGTGGCCGCCAGTGCCGTCCTACACCCAAAGTAATAGGCAAGATAACCCAGTCTTTCTCCTTAAACCCTTTTGACTTAAGGGCCGGTAATTCTCCAGATTTCCTCCATCAAAGCGTCCTTGTACAGATCCTTCTCCCACTCCCCCATGGAGAAATAGACAGCGACCTCCTGACACCTTATAGGAACCTGACACACAAAATGATACGGTCATCACCCAGACCCCTCCAGTGGTGTTACTGTATAATGTCCCAGCATTCCCAGCAGCAGGGTCACCTCTCCAGTCAGCAGCTCCGCCATCTTGTTGGTGAGTTCTAGGATCTTCTGCTTATTGTCCCTCTCATGTATCAGTGAGTGCGGGGGAGGCTCTATGATGGGGCCCCGGCTCCATCCTCCTGACACACAGGGACAGCTGCTGGGGGCCACACAGTCACCTGACGTCTTCTTCACTACTGTGTAATCCTGTGTATGGAGAGAAATCCCTGGACCAGTGACCGATCTCCAGAAATCCAGTGACTAGAACCAATATTATTCCTGCACTGAGAGACGTCCAGGACATGTGTGGATTTCTGAGCTGTGACTTCCCCATAACCTCCTCTGGCAGAGAAGTGTAAAGCTAAAGATCACATTTGGATTTTTTCATTTCAAACAATTTTTATTAACATTCTGATTCAAAAATGCTTTCACACTGTACAAATAAAATTTTCATATTGTTTTGAAAATGTTTTCAATGTTTTCTGTGCAGAAACATACGTTATACTTGGTGTACATTGATTTTAACCTATATGAGGAGGAAGGGGTGCCTCCATTTTGGGTTTCTGTCCCCGCCCACTCTCACAGGCTGTCATAAGAAGGGCAGCTTGCAGGTTGGGTGTGTTTTTTATTTTTTCTCTCTGAATAAATGGAGGTCGTGTTGACCAGTGAGAGGCCTGATTGGCTCGATGAGAGGTAAAGATAGCATAGGACTGCCCTATCTGAGATCACGTTGAAAGTCGTGGGCAGCTTAAACATCTTTTGATCAAAATATGCGAACCGAGAATCTCAGAGTTTTTTCATGTGCAATTTTCCCTTTGGTCTCTTTCAGTAATAGACTGTACGACCCGGCATAGATCACAGTGCAGTATAAAACTATATCAGGTAGAAGCTGTATATATCTAACCAGACACAACATTAAACATTGATATTTCACAGACCAGGAAAGAACCAAATCAACTCAATTATCCCAGGTCACCCCCCGAGGAGGAAAGTCGCCCCGACCCTTCCACATAACACTCACACAACTACCCAACATAGAAGATGAGAGAATGAATGAGAAAAAGAACTTGGCACAAACCGCATCTTAAACGCAGCGAACCTTAAAGTTGTCCTTAATCCCCAAACTCCCTTGTCACTTCTCCGTCAGATTCCATTCAGTATAATGGAGGTACCATCAACTCATCGATTTATGATTGCGACAAATATTGCACAAAAAAAACCTCAATCGCTTAAACTTTTTTGCTTCCTTGTGTCGTTCCTCCTCCCCCCGAACAGAATAAAGGGAAGTTGAAGCTATGGAAGTTAATATGG
Source organism: Phyllomedusa bahiana (assembly GCA_025379985.1). Classification (NCBI taxonomy): domain Eukaryota; kingdom Metazoa; phylum Chordata; class Amphibia; order Anura; family Hylidae; genus Phyllomedusa; species Phyllomedusa bahiana. The sequence continues at coordinate 17,746 of JAODAL010063399.1, forward strand.
CCAATGCCAGTAACACAGCTTCCAACCACTTCCTCAACAACCATTTAACCACTAATAATAAAATATGGTCTCGTGGAGACACCCCTGGCAAATTTCCACCTCCCCTTCTTACTGTTTCAAATCTTTTGAGCTGTAAATTTCCAATGATAACTTGCTCAAGCAGAGAGATCCATGGTCTCACTGCTCTTACAGTAGAGAATCCTCTTCTATGTTTGCTGCCCATTGTTATAGTTAGAGTATAATATGTCCCCCCTTTCCTTCTTTTCTCCAGGCCATACAAACAAGGTTCTAGAAGTTTTAAAGGACCACTCCAGTTTCCCCCCTCCCATACTACCCACATCTTGGTTCATTAGAAATTGCTTTTAGCAACACTGTAGAGCCTGTAATTTTGCTTATCTGCACTTGCATACAGGACTTCTGGCTGATAAAGATTTTTTTTAGGTCCTTTGACCTGCTCTCTGATTGGCTCCTACATTCTGCTTTTGATGCTGACAGGAAGTCTGAATCTCTATGCATTTTTATGAGACATTGAACATCCCATAGAAATGCATAGAGAGTTTCACTTCCGGGTCACACAAGCTGTATTTCAGCAGCTCAGAGTGCAGGTCACATGACCCGGTGGCAGCAGTGAGAAATCCTGTATTCAGCTACAGATTGCAAAATTATTGGCACTACTGTATAGCTACAAGCAACTTCTAATGGACTAAAGGCAAAAAAACTCGTGGGGTCTTTTAGGCTGAAGACCTTCCACCATTTTGTAGTTTTTCCTTAAATGAGATTTATATAATTGTCTTTTTGTTGACGAGGTCTTCAGATGCGACCGCAGTATTCATCATTAGTAGAAACAGAGAGGGTGCAACTCGCTGTATAGAGCTCCAGTGACCCCACATCTGGAATACTGGGCTCAGTTCTGAAAACCAGATACAAAAAGAAATTGGCAAAATAGAAGGGTCCAAAGATGTGTTCCAATGTCCTGTGCCCAAAACTTATCAGTAGAGACTAAAAGAACTGTACTGTCTAAGGGAAGAAAGGACAATATGGAAGCCTTTACAGATGTGGTTAGAAAATCAACAGTGACTGTAAACCTGACTGGGATCAACATGGATAATGCAAGAGTTGCCTAGATAGACCATAAGCTCTTCTCTGACGTCATGTTCTAGGTTTCTATATCAATGATAAAATAGAGAAATAAATCCAAGTCTCTGGGCTGAACTCAACCCTCTAATTCCCTTGTCTCCTTCAGGCTGAGCCCAAACATCTAATTCCCTAGGCTCCTCAAGACAGAACCCGACCATCTGATTCACCTGTCTCCTCCGGGCTGAGCCCGACCATCTGATTCCCTTGGCTCCTCCTGGCCTCTCCTCCTGAGTATAACAGGTGACTCACCATTCTCATTGCTCCTATAACATTACTATGGCTGCAGTGGTTCCCATGATACATAACTGACCATACTGGGGGCTGAGCTGCAGGTTCTCCGCTGCTAAGTTCATCACTTTGGGAAAATGCTAAAATCTTAC
>JAODAL010063400.1:0-19261 GCA_025379985.1 Phyllomedusa bahiana
ATGGGGGGCATTTTCAGGATCTTCCACCACAATGTGGATTAGATGGACGTCTCTCATACTTGCTCCTCAGACTGGTCCCAGTCCTTCCAGATAATCCTCTATACACACAGGCTGCTTACAGACATTGACTTATACATTTTCTGCCTCTTTTACAGACTACAAAATCTATCAGACAATTGTAGATGCTCTTCCTACAGAAAAGCCGCCGTATCTACCAGATAAAACGTCAACCTGTTCAGATCTATGGCCGAGTGTGGTGCGAGTCACAGATCATTGAGCTGATTTTCTAATAGAAAATGAATTATGTTATGACTGTTCCTACATCTATAGGACGGGGCTATGACAGGGGTGTTGGCTCAAAGCGCGAAAGAAAATTTGCCAGCCCCGTTCTTACATGTCACCCTATAGGTTCCAGAAATACATTGTGCTGGAGCGCTCCTATAAGGCTGCTGTCTGATTGTCTATAGTGGCTGATGCTGTGCAGGGAAGTCATAGGGATATTGGTTTTATAGTGGGATTTTGTACATGAAACCAATACAAAGTAAGTGGTGTCCTGACCCTTCACTGTGTAACTATCACAATATCAGACTGTAAAGCTCGTATAGTTACCTTTCCCAGTGCTGGAGAATATACATGATGTCCTTGATATTCCTGAGGTCTTTACCCACCCGGACTCTGCTGGAACTGAGAGAATAATCGTACATTAATCCAACTGACGCCTGTGATAAAACTCACATCACTCATCAGAAATAAAAGATACAGCAGGATACAGTCCCACATACCATGATATCCAGCATCATACATTATTATTACCGTGATATCCGGGGTCATACGTTATTAGAGCAATTTTCAAGGATTCTGAAATACACAAATTTTATGCTTAAATTAGAAAATGAAAAACCTGAGAATGACTATTTCATTATTTAGGAGTATAGACATGGATCAGTCAGAACATTCAAACCACCTGCCCAATATTGTGTAGCTCCCCCTTGTGTCCACAGAATCTGAAACACAAAAAGTTGTATGATTAATACAAAAAAAAAATCAATCAATAATCAACTGGAAATCGGCTCCATTGGAAATCTGGTTTTCAATTTTCTGGTTAAATCCATCAATTTGTCCTGTAAGAAAAAACAAGAATAAAATGATATTGATTCTCTCTGTAGCTGCAATTTTAGTAACACTACGGGAGACCTGTATGAAGGAAGACGCTTCGAAGTGAATTATTGAGTCTCATTTTCAGTGTATAATGCGCCTGATGTATGAAAGTGGTTTTTGTGAGTTCAAAAAATGGTGTAAAGTTCCTGCGCCTCTCCTGTGTGTTTGCCGCATTATGGAACTTAGGCGCATTAGTAATGCCCCAAACATGTATAAAGGCTATAGATAGCTGGAAATAAGAGAAAGTCATTAGAATAGCATGTCAGTGATAGTAACGATGGGACTGATCCTGCTTGGAGGACCACAGGTCCCAGCAATACCTGTGCTGTGATGGGGTTTGCTGTATGTTAGAATAAAGGTTGGAGAGAGCAAAAAATACATTTCAAAATTTAATGTAGTGAAAAATTTAATATTAAAAATGTGAAAAAACATCATCAGTGGGTTTAAATTAAAATATTTTTAAAATTCTTTTAAATTTTTAAAAATACATTTTTAGGAGATATTTTTAAAAATTTTTTTGGGGATTTTAAAATATATTTTTATTTTAAAATTTTATATATAACATTTTTTAAAATTGAAATAATTTAATTTTAAATTTTTTGAAAATTTTCATAAATTTACTTTTTTTTTTATGACATGGTGAAATTTGAGAAATATTGGACATTTTTTCCCAAAGGGCAAATTTTTCCCCACGGCTTATTCCCCAAGGGCCGTAATTGCGGGAACGGATTTTCCCCGGGAAATTTTACGCTGTGGGGCTGGGGCAGCGGGGGGCGAGGGGGGGGCCAGGTAGCTCGCCGGCCCCAAAAACATTCATGTTTCTGGCGCGTACCCACGGAAAATTTGAAAATTCACTTTCTCCCCGCTCGCCGTATTCGCCGACGGGGGAGGGGAAAGAGGGAATCCATAGTTCCTAAGAAAAACTTTTGGTTTACCGAAACCCCCTGGGAGGTTTTCCGGGCCTTAAACGTGCAGAAACGGCGCGAAATACAGCCCTGAAATCGGGTCCCAAAAAAAAACTGTGAACATACCCAAAAAGGGGCCCTTTTTCCCACACGGGCTGATTTGGGCATTTATTTCAGGCAAAAGCGCGCCGAAATTTGCCTGCGTATGGCGAAACTTTTTCTTGTCATTTTTGGTAATCCACAATCTCAAGAGGAAACTGGGAGTCAAAATTTCACCGTTTGGGGGCGGGGGAACCCCCCTTTGATTATGCCGTGGTCACTGACGCTCCCAAAAGGGTTTAAAGGTGTTCAGTTATCACCCCTTTTTTTATTGACAAAATTTTTGTTTATTTGTAAAAAAGATAAAAAATTTTTTGTAAAAATTTTTAAAAAAAATTTGCCGAAATTTAAAATTTACAAACATTTTTTGGGGGGAAACAGAAAAGTTATACTATACCAATGTTTTATAGCCAAAATCCACCAGTGTAAAATTTTTAAAGGTTGGAATCTTTTTCAAAAAGTCTTTTTTTTTTATTAAGACATTGGGGGGCTAAAAATTTTTTGGGACCTTTTTCCCACTTTTTTCAAGGAAATTTAAAGCTCAGTTTTTTTTTGGGGAACCAGTTCCTTTTCTGACGGATTTGGGGGGCCCTGTTTTGGTACTGAAGATACCCCCCAAAAAGGGATCCATCTAAAAAAATTTAAAACAGGAAGTTTAGGAATTTTTTTTAAAACGCCCCCTCACAGGTTTTAAAAAGCAAAGTGGAGGTAAAATTTTCTTTTTTTTTTGCAGTTTTTCAGTTTTTTCACAGTAGGTTTAAAAAGGGGAAAAATGCATCTCAACATTAAATTTCCCCAAATTCCCTATTTTTAGAGCTACCCCATATGTACCCAAGCGGCTATTTGGCTCAACCACAAGCCTAAATTTTAGGAGAGGAGCGGCTGACTCTTTTTTCTTTAAAGGATAAAATTTTTAGACACCTTTAACGGGCCCTGGGGACCCCTTAAGTCCCAAAAACTTAAAAACACCCAAAAAGCCCCCTTTTTTTGGGACCCCCAAAAAACCCCCTTAAAAAAATAGATCCATGTTCCAGGATTTACTTTATTTGTTGGAAATAAAATAAAACTTTTTTTTTTTTTTTTAATTCTGCAGTTCAAACTAAAATGGGTTCAAAATTTCACAAGAATTCGGAAAAAAAAGCACCCCAAAATTTTGGGTTACAAAAATTTTTTCCAATTTTGGGCAATACCCTATATGGAGTGTAAACTGTTTGCGGGTGCATGGCCGGGGGGGTACAAGGGGGGGAGAATTTTTGGCTTTTAAAAGGTTGCCATTTCCATTTAAAAAAGCCCCCAAAGTACCAAAGGGGGAAAACCCTTCCAGAAGTCGCCTCATTTTGGTTTTCAAAACCGCCAGAAAATTCTCTTTAAAGGGGTTGAATCGTCCCTTTTTGGACCCAAAGGGTGTTTTCACGGGTTTTTTTTTTTTTTTTTTTACTCTTAGGCCACAAAAATAGACTAAAAACCCAGCAGTTCAGCCATTGGTTTTTGGGTTCCATACACGTCACTTCTTTCCCTGGGCGCCCCAATATGGCGGGGAAGACGGAAAGCTAATCATAGCTTTTTTGAGAACAATAAATTACCTTTAAAAACAGGACGTATTTTTGGGGCACTTTGCACCCGAAATTTAAATCCCCCCAAATTTCCCTAAAAGACACCTGTAACAACCCCTTAAAGTAAAAAAAAAAAATGAAAAAAAAAACCCAGAAAACGGAATTTTAAATTTCCCCTCCATTTTTTTGGGAAATTTTTTTTGAAAAATAAAAAAAAAAAAAGTTAAACATATTTGGAATTGCCGCGCCGAAGGCCGAGTTCACCCGGCTTTTTCCCCGCCCGGTTTTTGTGAGCCCGGTTTTGGCGCTCACAAACCCGGGGTGTGAATAAGGGGGGGGGAAGGGGGGGGGGGGGCCCCGGGCACCCCGGGCCCAGGGGCGCCGCTCCCCGGCCCATAGAAAAATTCATTGTTTACGGCGCATCCCGCGGGGAAAAAAAATGGGGCATTCACTTTCTACCCCCGCGGCGGATTCGCCGAGGGGGGGGAGCGAGGGAACCCACTGTTTTTCTCTATTAAAGAAAGGGGTTTTACCGTTTATTCTCCGATGGTTTTGGCGCCGAACGGGCAGCGCAAATCCGGCGCGGAGTACTGCCCAAATCCGCGGACAAATAAGCCGTGTTAACGAGGCCTAAAAGCCCAAATCAAATAAAAAAAAACAAAATTTTTAATCCCAAACCTGAACACCGTAAAGGAAAAAAAATTCCAAATGCCAAAACGTGTTTTTTTGGTCATTGCATATCTCCCCCCCAAAAAAATTTGGGAAAAAAAATTGGGTAAAAAAATCGTATCTACCCACCCAAAGGTCCCAATAAAAAACAAACTTCAGCCCCAAAATTTTTACTTCAAAAACCCTTTTAATAATTTTATTTAAATTCCCTAAAAAAAAATTAATATAAATAATTAATGTGATTGTTAAAGTCCAAAAGGGAAAACCCTTTTATAATAAATGGATAGGAAATCCAAATAGAAAAAAATACATGAATTTTGCTCATAAAAAAATAAGTTTAGATGCCGGGAAAGTAAAAAAAAATTCATAAAAAAAAACAAAAAAACCAAACCAATAATCAAAAGGTTTTAACAAAGAAATTTTCCCTACAGAAATCACCTCGATACGGCGTTCCCCCCCAAAACCTTCACCAGGGCGTGAAACCCCACGTGTAGGTCCCCGGGTAAAGGCAAAAACTTCTAGAGGGGGTTTCCAAAAGCCCCATACAAAGGGAAAAAATTCCTTCCCAACTTTTTAAAAAGGGAAACAGAGTAAATTTCCCCAGATCATTTGCCATCCCCAGACCCCTAGAGGTCAGAACATGAAAAATAATTTTTTAAAAAACCACGCCTTCCCGAATTTTTTTCAAAGAATCCACCATCACAGCATCTTTGTAGAAGTTTTTTCCTTTGTCCCTTTTTTGTCTTAAAAAAAAGAAAACCAGATCTTTTTCATATCAAATAACAGCTAAAAGGAAAGCAGTACAAGGCAGTACAAAACACAAGGCAAATATATTTTCCAATTAAAAAAGCAGCGAAAAAAGCCCTGAAGTTGTTGGAAAATAAATGGAGTTTAAAAAATCCAATCTCCGGGCATAATTGGGTTTCATATGGACACATAAAAAGAAGCAACCCCCACAAAAATACAAGGGAAATACGAAATTTATAGGAATAGTGTCGTCCATAGTCCCTTTAAAAAAGTTTTTAAACAATAATACAAAAACCAAAAACCAGAGTCCCCTTTTTGGTGTTTTTAATTTAAAAGCACGACAAACCCCCAAAAAAATACCCCCCCACATAGGAAAAATGGTAAAAAACTTTTTTGGGCGTTTTCCAACAAATTTTCCCTATTTTCTCCAAAAACCCCAAGGAGCAAGACCCCGCACTTGATCTTCTACAGATAACTCATTTAGAGACAGCGACTGCACACCAAAGACCAAAGATACAACTCATTCATGGCTGGAGCCAAAAATTTAAATTGAAAATTTTTTTATTCAGTTTTAGGAAAAAAGTTTGGTTTCCCCGAAAGACTTTTTCACTTGGAGCCAGTGACGGAAAGATTTGGAAATAAACCGAATTCGCAAATTTGTCCCCCTCAGCAAAACCCTGGGCTCTTGGGTGACATTGGGAAATTGTTGGGCTGTTCCTCACCCAAAATTTTCCCCCTATACGTACTTTCCTCCTCTCAGGAACAAAAACTCTGCACTTTATCTTCCCGAAAAAAGCCCCGGGCCGTACTGACATGGTCTGTGGGGGCATGAACCCTTTTTGGGCTGTTCCCCACCCAAATTTTCCCTATTTCTCCAACCCCCCTTTAAAGGGAAAAAACCAGCACTTGATCTTCTTTGGGAAAGCCCGGCCTGTAGCTGACATGGGCGTTGGGTGGACATGGAACTTTTTTGGGACTTTTCCCACTGTTTTTTTCCCAAAAACCTTTCCCTCCCCCTTTAAAGGAACAAGACTCTGCACTTGTTTTTGGGCTGTCCCCAAACCCCATTCCCGCCTAGTCAGGACGCTCAACCCCGCCACATCCGTACAAGGGACCTGGGTAAAAGATATTAAAATTAAAATAAAGATTAAGATATTTTTAAAAAATACCAAAAAAATTTTAAAAAACATCAGAGAACTTCTTCCCATAAAAAGTCAATTTCCTTTTGAACGTATTTACCTGGAGTGCAGAGACGCGGGTCGCAATGGTTTCCCCAATTTTAACCATGAATCGTGGGTTTCTGCCTTTGGGGTGCAAGGGACCGGATGGAGCTCAACTGACAAAGTAAGAACAGAAATTTGATTTAGCATGATAGGGGAAGAGACCAAAATGTTTTAACCCAAAAAACCAAAGCTTCCTTTCAGCCCTCATGGAAATCCCAAAAAACCCGGGGGGTTTATTCACTAGGTCAATACATGTTTTTGTCTTTAGGTCAAACTTTTAAAAGGGCCAAAAAAATAAACGTAAAAAAATATGAGTAACCCCTTTCCTTTACAGCCCCTTGATGGGTTTAGTCAATTGGGTATTCATAGATTTTTTCTAAAGGAGGTGGACAAAGGGACAGGTTTCCCATTGGGGGTTGACATTTGGAGGTCACTTCCGTTTTTATCCATTGGTCTCTCTAAGATGTTTTTTTTTTCCCCGGGGGTTTTTTCGGTTGGAGGTTAAATGTTTCCTTGGGTTTTAAATCCATTGGTCTTTTATATGACTTTTTTAAAACGTAAAATTTTTATGGAAGGGGAAAATTGGGGGTTTTCAAACCGGGGGGAGGGTTTTTGGGCAACTACTGGGGTTACTTTCCCCTGTCCTTTTTTACCCACATTTTTTCGGGTAACCCAAAAGAAAATCGAAATTTTAGTGAGACAGGAAAAAAAATTTTATAGAGGGGGAACCCCTATAGTGGCATTGCAATTCCCACTCTCTTTTCCCGGTAAAAAACTTTTATAATGAGCACCGGGAGCCCTGAAGAGGGAAAGGGAAAATAAGAATATGACCAGCAGAAAGGTGAACATTTTTTTCTCATTCTGGGCCTTCAACGCTTTCTTCAGGTTTTAAAAATTTCTCCATGGTCCCCTTTTAGAGAGAGATTGTGCTCATGTTTGTGCATTGATCTCCCGTTGGGAGCCGAAGATATGTGAAATTTAAAGAAAAGTAGTGGAAAAAAATAAATTTTTTTGCGCGGGGCCCTGGACTGTGGGGGAAAAAAGGCAAGGGAAATGGGGAGGGGCCCAAAAATCCTTCCCCCCTACACCGGAAAACCAGAGCAGAATTGGGGGCAAGGGTTTCTTTGTGTTGACGATTTTTATCGACAAAGTTTTAAATTGGCAAGGTTTTTTTGGGGATCGAAATTTTTAGAAACCCTGCGATAATTAAGGGTTAAAAAAACTGTGCCTCATCTAAATTTAAAATCGCGCCATTTTCGGGGCCCTTTCCGCATTTTTGGGGGGCCAGCAAATCAATTACAGAAAAGAGCATAGATGTGTTGCGACGCCCTGACTGGGGTGTGTAAAGGGTTTTTGATTGGCTGGGAAAAAAAACACATGACCCTCGTTTTAAAAATAAAACAGCCCTTCCCCGTTCAGCCCCCAGTGTTCCCCCCCAGGGTTCATGGAAAAGGAAGTGCCTTTCCTGTTGGCCCCAAAAACCACCAAATTTTTCTATTTCTTCACAAGAAAGCTCTTCTATTAGCTGTGTTTCCCTTTAAAATTTTAAATTTGATTAGGATATAAGATTTTAAATTTGTTGCTAGAGAATTTTTATTTGCACATCTAAACCCCTGAAAAAATTCCAGGGGGGGGGGGATCAAGGGGGGGGGGGGGCCCCCGGGCGAACCCCAAAACAAGCCCATAAAGAAAAATGGATAAATTCCCCAAGACTTTTTTGTAGACATTGCCTGCAATTCTTTTTTATTTCATTTTTAAAAGAAAAATTTTTCCTTTGGGTATTTTGGCAACCGAAATTTAAATTTGGGTACAAAATCCCTTTTTATACTGCCGGTCCTTTGTTAGGTGCAAAAAATCCCTTTTATTATCATTTACATTTTTAGATAGGTTTTTTATTTTCAATTTTACCCATTCCAAAGGGGTTGATATATCACCTTGCATTAAATTACAAACCCAAACTTGTAGCACACAAATTTTTTTGTTTCCAAAAATACCGTGTATCATACGAAAACATAAAAAGAAACGTTTTTTTTTGACTTTTTGGGGCAAACCCCCTTTGTTCAATTTACGCAGCACCCCTTAAAACTTTTTAAAAAAGCAAATTTTATAAATCACCACAGGTGAAAATTTAAAGGTAAAAAAAATACCGTTTTATTATAAAGAAAAAGGAAAAGATAGTGTTTTTTTTCACTTTTGCCCAGTCCCGATTGTTAAAGACACCTTTCAGTTAAAAATTTTAATCCCCAATTTTGTTTTTTATTAGGGGATTTTAGAAAAGCGTGTATTTGCCGTCTTTTAATAAGGGGAAATTTTTCCCAAAAATCTTTCCCCAAACCTTCTCAAAATTTTTTAAAATTTCTGAACATGGAAGGGGAAATGCAGGTGGTAAGCGAGCAAAAGTGGGGGGTAGTACATGGAGGTAGAGGTACGGGGAAGGGCTCCCTTCCCGTGCTGGTGACAACAGCTGCCAGCGGATCGTCGTTGCAGGGGGCCCTCAGGGGGTGTCTTTGGTGGGGCAGGGCCAGTGGGCTCAAGTAACGAACACTCGTGCAATCTTCCTTCAGTGGTTAAACAAACCGGGATTAAACAGCTTAAACCTCCTGTCCTCCCCTTTACGGCCCAAAATGGCATCAGCATCATCAGCATCCTCCCCCAAAAAAGCAGCCCCAAAAAAACTCTTTTACCCACCACTTTGGGTAATCCATTGTCCCGAAGACCCCTTTGATGGGCAAAAGCGGTTGGGGGGTCAGAAGGCTGTTAAAAAGATTTAAGAGGAAGAATTTGGGCTTCTCTGACCCCAGTTACTGATGCCCCCAAGAGGAGGTGAAGGGGGAACCGGCAAAACGGCAAAAATCCCCCGGGGGGTCGGCAACGCCTTGCAGTGCCCCCTTTCTTGTAAACCCCCCAGCTTTGGATCAAAAGTCAGGGGCGACCCCAAATCACCTGTGTTGATGAAGAGGGTGATGACCACAATTTCGGGAACCTCCTGGCTTTTTCCCCAGAATTTTCTTGCGGAGCGCTTTTATCATGGGCGAGGGGGAAGACGGGTGGGGTAGTGTAATACGGGTCCCCCACAAAAAGGGAGGGGGGCGGTCCCCGAATCCGCTGATATGTTCCGGGCCCCCACAGTCAGCGCAAACCCCGCCCTCGCTTTTTTGCCCCCAAAAAAAGGGCCAGGACCTCCCCAAAAACCCGGGCCTTCTTTTAGGGAAGCCTCTGATTCACCCACGATGTCATATTTCCCCCCTTTGCCGGGAAACCCTAAAATAGAGGCCAAAAAACTTTAAATGGTTAACCACCCCCAACATGTCTAGTCACATTCAGCGAAGATGAGTTTAAATGGAGGGAACACTTTTGGGCCAAAAAAAGGGCCCAAACCCATTTTCCGGGCCTCCAAAACCCCTGTCCCAAAACCCCCGTCTCCGGGCCTCCTCCCCCCCCCCGCCACCACCAAAACGGGTTTCCCACTTTCCCATGTCTCTCAGAGTCATGATTTTTGGAAACACTTTAAACCCAAAACCCCCCAAAAACCAAAAAACCTGAAAGTCGGCAATTTTCCAGGATTTTGGCCTTTGGGAAAAGTTTTTCCCTTTCCCTCGGTGGACAAAAGATGGGTTCCGCCACGTCATGGGGCCCCGGGCCCGCCCCCCAAAACCAGATGCCCCAGCAGGCTTTTTTTTGGGCCCGAAAAGCCGTCCCCGCCCTGGCCCGCCACGGTCATCTAAAATTTTAAGCAGTTTCTGCATCTTTGTCCCGGGAAAAATCCCTCCCCACCACCGGGCACATGGAAATAGTAAGCACGGCCAAGGGGCCCCTTTTATCTCTGTGACAATCACTGGGGGTGGGTGGGATGTCTCTGGGGGGGCGGTGGCCTCTCAGGCTCGGCGCAAAGCTCTTCAAAAACCGGGAGGGATTGGGGCAGGGCTCTTTCCCCCCAAAGGGCCCTCTGGGGGCATCACGTGCCCAGAGACCCCAGGCCGTTTTTTAAATTAATTTATGCCCCTTTGGGGGACCATCCACACAAGATCAGGGGCCCGTGGACGGGGTCTCCGCAAAGAAACGAGCGCTGGGTGGGGGAAAAAAGAAACCTTTGGGGGCCCCGGGAAGGGGGGGTGCGATAACGGGCGAAAAATTTCTTTGGGCCCCCCTTAAATTCGGTAAACTGGAAAAACATCCCTTTCCTGGGACAAAGTCATGGGAAACCCTTTTCGTCCACAAATTTTTTAAAGACTAAACCCTTTTTGGACTGCCTGCTGAAAAAGGCTCGAGGTCGAGTTCGCCCTTTTCCCCCGTTGGCCCACCCCGCTTCGCCCGCCTGGCTTTCGATGCGGTTTAGCTCGGCCTCCCCGTCAAAAAATTTTCATTGTTGACGTGGCAAAAACGCTGGGGAAATTTCCCCCCTCCCCATGCCCACAATTGTGGGCAGCAGCGCAATGCCCCTTACCTTTCAAGTGACACATGGCCCCGCAAGCAGCGGTTCGGACCTTTGGGTGTTTTAACCACCGAGAGTGGAGGGAGGGGGAAAGAGGGTCTGCAAACCCTCCTTCCAGCCCTTTTAAAAAAGCCACCAAAAAAGGTCCCGTGCGGGCGATGCCCCTTTTCAGTGCCCCTTGTTGGGGATCTTTGTTCTGGGAAAAAATCGTTGGGGCATTTGAAACATCAGGTCCCGCCAGGGGCGGAGGAGGGGGGACGGACACAGGGTGAAAACAGGAGCCTTTCCTCCATCAAAAACCCAAAAGGCCCCCACAAGGGGTTTTCAATTTTTTCGGTCTTCATTAGGGAGTGGTTAAAGGGGGCCCGAAAGTGCAAAACGGGACCCCACTTCAGGGGGCATCATCCCGAGGGGAAAACAGGGGCTTGGGTTTTAAACTGTGCCGGAGGGAAAACGGGGGGAAGGGGGAGGGGGGGAGGGGATTCCCCAGACAACCGAAGTCCCCCGCCTTTGGAAAAGAGGTTGGCGTTTAATTTTTTAGGGGAGTTTAGGAAGATAGTTTGCTAATTTGGGCCCCCAAACCCCCGAGGCTTGGGGAAATCAAGGCTCCAAACTCTCACAGGTGCTTTTTATTTCTCCATTTCCCCCAAAAAATGATCCTCGCATTAAAGGTCCAAAAATGAACAACAGTTACTGGGGGGGCCCAAAAATCCGGTCCCCGGGGGACAAAACAAAACTCAGCACTTTCCTTTCCCCCCCTACCCCCAAAAAGAGAGTAAAAAGCGGGAAAAGGAGACCTTTCTGAAAATTTATCAAATGGGAATCTGTTGAGTTTTGCTTTACGTTCTTTTTAAATGTCCTTTTGGAAAAATGCCAGCGACGTGGGCGCAGTAGAGTGCCAAGTAGCCGTAAGCCCGGGAGCAGCCGCAGCAGCAGGGCCCCAAATTTGGGAGAAGCCTAATGGGGGCCTCTGGCAAACTTTATTTACCACCTCACCAAAGCCCTGCAAAAGCAGGCCAACAAAACAAAACCCAAAAGACCAGGCCCTTTAAAATTTATGGTGCAACGACTAACTGCGTCTCAAAAACCCATTTTTTTGTTTTGTGTTCCGGACCCAATAGACTTCTGGGATCCCAAAAAGGACGAATGGCCCAGTGGCTCGCCACGCCAAGAGGTGTTTGTCCTTTCCCACGCCAAACGTCATAATTGAGCGAACCTTTCAGCACAGCCGGAGGAGTCAAAACAGACAAATGCATCCGGCTTTTCCACAGATATGTTGGGTTTTTTGACTTTCATCAAGTTTAAACAGGGATGATCCTTTTTGTGTTGTGGCCCCCAAATTTCCCAGGTCAACCCATTAGTTTTTCTGGTCCCACCCTTACCTTCCTCTTCCAAACCCGAAAAGGTCCTTTGAAAAACTTAAATTTTAAAAAAGATCATTTCTTCTGCAATTTTTTATTTTTCAATTCCCCAAAAGTTTATTTTTTTGGTTTTTTCTGTGAGGAGACAAAAGCACCAAGGTTTTTATGACCCAAAACCCCTTTCCATTTACTTACTTTCCCTCCTTTTGAATTTTTTTTACATTGTTCCCAAAGGGTTTTTGGGGGCATTTTTGCCTCCAATTTTTAACAATGGCTGAGAAGTCATATTTAAAATTTTTTGGGGCATGTTTTCTGTGAGAAAACAGCAATAAACATGGTCCCTTTGGAAAAAAAAAGAAATGTGGCTTCTAAGTGGGTTTCCCCCTTCACAATTTTTTAAAAGTGGTGATTTAAATTTATATTTATAAAAATTTTTTTGGGGCATTTTTGCGTGGGGATAAAGCTTTAATCAAGGTCCCTTTTGGGAAAAGGGAAAAGTGGGTTCTAAGTGGGTTTTCTCCCTCACAATTTTTAACATGGCTGAGAAAAATCCCTATTATAATTTTTTTGGGTCATGTTTTCGTGAGATACAGCAATTAAACAAAAAACCTTTGGAACAGAAAAGGGCTTCTTTAAAGGGGGTTTTTCCTTCACCCAATTTTTTTAAAAGTGGCCTTGGGAATCATTTTTATAATTTTTTTTTTGGGGGGTGTGCTTTTAAATGCACAATTAAAATACAGGTCCCTTTTCTAAAAAATGTTGTTTCTTTAAAGAAATTTGTTTTCCCCAAATTTTCAAAAAGGGGTCATTGGGGCATGTTTTTAATTTTTGGGGGCATTTTTCTGTACATGAGCTAAAATAAAAGGGAAACTAAAAAAAAGGGTTGGGTTTTTAACAGACAATTTTTTCTTCATAATTTTTCCCAAAGGCCCGGGGCATGGCCTTTTAATTTTTGGAGGCATTTTGCTTTTACCTGCAGCAAAATACAGGTCCTATTCTAAAAAAAGTTGTTTTTAACAACAATTTTTTTCTTCACAAATGGTCAAGAGTGGCTCAAGGGTGATGGTGGGTGTCAAAAAACAGGAAAAGGTAAAGGGCCTGTTAAAAGGACACATAAAAGCAAAAAAGATTTTTTTTTGCAAGATCTTTTAAAATAAACAAACAATCCCTTTTTTGAAAAACCCCTTTAAAACAATTAAAAAAAAAGAAAAAAGACCCTGGTGGGATTCCCAACCCCATTTTAAAAAAAGTGTTTTCTGAATTAAAATACAAAAAAACTTGCATGTCAAAATAGCTTTTTAAAAAAAAATTCCCCTTTATTTTTACAAGGGAGGTAAAAGGAAAACCTTTACCCGATTAGGGTTTTTCAGAGAACATGGAGTATGGGGCACAGAAAAAGAAACAAAGTACAGAGCCAATTTTCCCCCACCCCGTTGAGAAAAAAGAGAAAAAAAAGCCAAAAAAAGGGCAAACCCGGGTGTAACAGGGGCGTTTTAAACCACCAGTAAAAATTTTCCCAAATTTAAAACCAATTGGTCCCCACATACGGGGGGCAAGCGCTACCCCCGGTTTTTGGCCCGGGTACGAGGGAAAGGGTGGAGTTCTTTTACCAAATTTCCCTTCCGCACCCCCGTTTCCCGCACGGGCAGTTTTCGTTGCTGCGTCATCAGGGATTTTAACCTGCGTGTTAATAGATGAAAGGAAGCCAGAGGGCTCAAACCCCACCCACTGTAACTCCGGCCCTGGGTCAAATTTTTGTGGCCCAGGACAAAGGGATATCCAATGTCCAGGGGGAAACAAAAAAGGTGGGGAAAGGGTTTCCTTTTTTTCCGGCACTTTTTAAAATTTTGGGGGTTTAAGCAGGTTTGGGGCTCAAAGCGTGGCCCAGGAAAAGGTATAGCAATGTCCAGTTTAACTTTAAAAAGGGGTTGAAAGACTCCTTTTTCCGGCATTTTTAAAAAGTGGGGGTCAGCAGGTTTGGGGCGCTGCGTTCCGGGAAAAGGGTATTTCAATGTCCATTCAAGTAAAATGAGGGTTCATTTTCATACTGCCTTCTGGCACTTTTAAAATGTGGGTGATGCAGGTTTAAGGGTAGGCGGGTGTACAAGACAGGGTTTAGTAAAAGGTGTGTGACTTTTTTTCTGGGGCTTTTAAAACCAAGTGTTTTGCCTAAGATGTACGGTATCCTTTGACTGTTGGGATGTTAATTCCAGCTTCCCCGCCGTTTGGGGGTAAGAATCAAGGGTTGTTTCTCTCCCCCTAAAACTTTAATGGTCATCGGATGATCGACTATCGATTATCGAAAACCCTTATATTTTTTTGTCGTAGCAACGTAATCGCTCAACACAAAAGGTTTACTAAAAGAATTTCTGCAATTTAAGGCTCTAAGAGCACAGGGCCCCCATAACCTTTTAAAGGAAGAAGTTTTTTGGGGTGACCCCCAACCTTTTCCCACCTGGCCCCCCACCAAACAAGCAATCGTGGGAGAAGAGCTTTGGGGGAAGGTAAAGAAGAACCCCAAATCACTTTTGGGGAGCTCCCCAGATTGCAGGGGGGAGAAGGGAGAAAGTTTTTACAAAAGTCAAATATCATGCACCTCCACATCGGGGCTTTAAGGCAGAGTGTGGCCGACTAAGCCTCTCCCTTTAAAAAACATATGAAAAACCCCAGACGGGAAACCTTTCCCCAGTGCAAGACAAAGGAAAGCCCAAAACGGAAGCCTCTCCCCCAGTGCAAAACTATGAAAGCCGCAGACAGTTTGCAAAAAAACACATGAAGGACTGCAACTATGAGAAAAAAGATTCCTGCTCTGATGAGATGAAAAATTGAACATTTTGGTGTTAATTTAAAGCGTAAGAAAAACCGGCCCTGTCATCACCTGCCAATACTTTCCCCCATGACACATGGTGGGTGGGAGCACATGCTATGGGGGGGTTTTTCAGCTGCAGGGGCGGACCCTGGGTTCAATTGAAGAAAGAAGAATTTACCAAAGTACAGATATCCTGGATAAAAAACTTTCCCAGACGCTGGGGCCAGACTGGCCAAAGGTTCTTTTTCCAACAAGACAAAACCCCAAGACACAGCTAAAATAACAAACATGGCTTCAGAAAAACTCTGTCCATTCTTTAATGGCCCACCGAGCACTGACCTAAAACCCAATTGGGCATCTCTGGGAAAACTTGAAAATGGCGTCCCCAACGTTCCCCTCCAACCGAGGGAGCTGGAGAGGATCTGCAAGAAGAAAGGCAGAGGGTCCCCAAATCCAGGGGTGAAAAACTTGTTGCATCATTCCCAAGAAGACTCATGGCTGTACTAGCTCCAAAGGGGCTTCTACTCAACACTGAGCACAGGGTCTGAATACTTAAGACCATGTGATATTTCAGTTTTGCTTGTTTAATAAATGTGCAAAAATATCTACATTTCTGCTTTACTCAGCAAAAAAAATAACTTTTTTGATCTTACCAAATAGCTGCAATGAAACATAGAGGGAAAAATTTAAAGGGGTCTGAATACTTTCCGTACCCACTTTATACCACACAAAATAGTTTATAACTAGCATCTACCATATGTCTACTGAGGGTTGGCATCATTTTTTTAAATCTCTTTTTAATGATTTATTTACGACATAAGAAGGCTTAGAAATTTCGTACCAATTTTTCAAACTTTCAAGAAACTTTGTAACACAGATTTTTTTAAGGACTAGCCCAGTTCTGACATGACTTTGAGGGTCCATTTTTTCCAATTTTGCTGCACAGTAATATCTGGAGAAATACATTCATAAAACACCGGTGAAGTCCAAATCGTAATGACCTCCCTTCAGAATTTCTCTGAGGGGTGTGCGGCCTAAAATGGGGGAACATTTGGGCATTTGCTGCTCTTTAGTTACAATCCCAGCATGTGCGATGGTCGGCTAATGCCGTGTAATGACCTACATTGGGTGGGGCCGCACTGGGCCATAATTCGTATCTACGGCTGGTGGGATGTTATGGTAAAATAATGCGGGTGACATGTGGCTGTTCCTAGAATGAGGAGACGGGTCAGGAAACTTACGGAGCTGAATCTTCACTTTGTGTAAGCTGTGCAGGTTTTATTGTGCGGTGTATGGCGGTGATACGTGAAGATGGCATTGTTAATTTTTTCCACACTTTCAACAAATAGACATTCAGCTACGTCCTGGACACCATAAGGGCAGGGCCATCTCTTCCATTGGGCCAGGTAGGCACTAGCCCGGGGGCCCCACGAGGTCAGGGGGCCCTCTCGGGCAGCTGCCTCCCCTGCACAATGGAAGAGACGGCAGTGAACACACGCATGGACGTGCGCGGCAGTCAGAGCAGGGACCAGGCTATAGCGATGCCTGATGCGGCCCCTGCTATTCCTGTGCCCTGCCTGCGCTTTACACCTCACAGCGCAGTCAGGGAAGCACGGAGCTGAAGTAAAGCAGGAGCGATCCTCTGCGCTCCTGCACACAGCCCTGCCCCCCTCCCTCTCTCTTCCCCCCTCCCTCTATTCAGTGCGCGCCACTGAAGAGCAGAAGAATGCTGGGGACACAGAGGAGTAGGGCTGCCCCTCCCTGTACTCACACACCATTGGCAGCTGAAGAATGCCCGGCCCCCTGCTCTCTGGACTTCAGGACCAGTGAGCGATTGAAGGTGGGGGAAGGTGTTGGGGGAGGTGTTAGGGGTGGGGAGAGGTGTGGGGGGGTGTTAAGGGTGTGGGTGGAGGTGTTAGGGGTGGGGAGAGGTGTGGGGGGTGTTAAGGGTGTGGGTGGAGGTGTGAGGGGTGGGGGGAGGTGTTAGTGGTGTGGGGGAGGTGTTAGGGATGGGGGGAGGTGTGGGGGTGTTAGGAGTGTGTGGGAGGTGTGGTGTTAGGAATGGGGGGGGGTGGTGTTAGGAGTGGGGGAGGTGTTATGCCATCTGTTGGCCCTGCGTATCTAAGCCAATCCAGTGTACGCCATCTGCTGTCCCTGCATATCTAAGCCAATCCAGTGTACACCATCTGCTGTCCCTGCGTATCTAAGCCAATCCATTGTACGCCATCTGCTGTCCCTGCGTATATAAGACAATCCATTGTACGCCATCTGCTGTCCCTGCGTATCTAAGCCAATCCATTGTACGCTATCTGCTGTCTATGCGTATCTATGCCAATCCATTGTACGCCATCTGCTGTCCCTGCGTATCTAAGCCAATCCATTGTACGCTATCTGCTGTCTCTGCGTATCTAAGCCAATCCATTGTACGCCATCTGCTGTCCCTGCGTATCTCTAAGACAATCCAGTGTATGCCATCTGCTGTCTCTGCGTATCTAAGCCAATCCATTGTACGCCATCTGCTGTCCCTGCGTATCTCTAAGACAATCCAGTGTATGCCATCTGCTGTCCCTGCGTATCTCTAAGACAATCCAGTGTACACCATCTGCTGTCCCTGCATATCTAAGACAATCCAGTGTACGCCATCTGCTGTCCCTGCGTATCTAAGCCAATCCATTGTACGCCATCTGCTGTCTCTGCGTATCTAAGCCAATCCATTGTATGCCATCTGCTGTCCCTGCGTATATCTAAGACAATCCAGTGTACACCATCTGCTGTCCCTGCATATCTAAGACAATCAAGTGTACGCCATCTGCTGTCCCGGCGTATCTAAGACAATCCATTGTACGCCATCTGCTGTCCCTATGTATCTAAGCCTATCCATTGTACACCATTTGATGGCCCTGCGTATCTAAGCCTATCTGATGTTATAATATCTGCTGGCCCTGTGTATCTAAGCCCACATTACTTAATACGTTGTGTAAATCTCTTTAGTTGAGGGGCGTTTTCAAGCTCAGAGCTTAGAGCAGCCTCAGCGTAAATAAGGCCCTGGTTGGGGTACGTCAATTCTGCATAAAAAGAGTGTTTTTATTTTTATCTACATAGACACATGAGGGCTTGTTTTTTGTGTGACAAGATGTTCGTTTTAATGGTTCCATGAACGCATCATGTAATGTGCTGGGAATGATGTGTCATCTGTATTCTGCATTGGTTGGGGGCCCAGTTCACAGCTCTGCCCAGGGGCCCAAAATGCTGTTAACCCCTTACCGCCGGAGCCAGTTTTGGCCTCTCTGACAGAGCCCCATTTTTGAAATCTGTCATGTGTCACTTTATGTGAGAATAACTTTTTGACACTTTAACCTATCCATGTGATTCAGAGATTGTTTTCTCGTGACACATTATACTTTAAGATAGTAAGAAATTTTGGTCCAAAAAATGCTTGTTTATTTGTGAAAAATATCAAAAAAATCGTGAAAAATTTGAAAAATTTACCAATTTTAAACTTCAAAATTTTCTGCATGTAAGACAGTTATTCCACTCAAAATAGTTTATAACTAGCATCTACCATATGTCTGCTGTAGTTTGGCCTAATTTTTTAAATGTCTTTTTTTTTTTTTTTTACGACATTAGGGGGCTTAGAAATTTAGTAGTAATTTTCAAATTTTCAACAAAATTTGCAAGACACATTTTTTAGGGACCAGTCCAGTTCTAACGTGACTTTGATTGACCTGTATGTTAGATACCCCCATAAATGACCTCATCTAAGAAACTACACCCCTTAAAGTATTCAAAACTGCATTTAGGAAGTTTATTAACCCATTAGGTGTTTCACAGGAATTAAAGCAAAGTGGAAGTGAAGTTTCAAAATTTTACTTTTTTTGCAGATTTTCAATTTTTATGCATTATTCACAAGAATACGGTAAATGTGATCAGGGAAATGCAAATTTATATTGATTCCCCAGATTCTGCCGTTTTCAGAGATATCCCATATGTGGCCCTAGTGCATTATTTGGCTCAACCACAAGCCCCAGAATAGGAGGAGCACCTACTGGACTCTGGGGGTCTCATTTTCATTACGATTTTATTTAGGGGCCATTTCAGTTTTGCGGACACCCTAAGGTGCTAAAAATTAATAAACTCCCCTAAAAATACCCCAAATTGGAAACTACACCCCTTAAGGAATATATCCAGGGGTGTAGTGAGCATATCGACCCCACAGGTGTGTCACAAAAAATTTTAGCGTTAGGCTGTGAAAATTTTAAAAAACATTTTTTTCCAATAATCTGCAATTTTAGCTGAAAAATAATT
>JAODAL010063401.1:0-19260 GCA_025379985.1 Phyllomedusa bahiana
TTTAAAATGCCCCCCTCCCCTAGGGAACCTCAACTAAAAATGGGTCATCCCCTTCTCCCTTGGAAAGGCAGCTCTGGAAACCGGGTTCCGGCCCCGGGCTGGGGCCCCCCCGTTTAAGTTCAAATTTAACCCTTTACAAACCCCTTTTCCAACAAATTCCTTCACCCCATTTTCTCTTTTTAATCCCCCCCCTTTTCCCCAAAAACCGGGAAAGGAGGGACCTTCGGGTTGGCATGTGCCCCTTTTTCCACACCGAGTTCTCAAATATGGAAACGGTAGGGGCCGGGAAAGGCCAATTACCCCTTTCCAAAAAACCCCAATTAAACCCCCTCCCCAATTTCCCTGAATAAAGCCATTAATCGCACCCTAACCCTCTGACGGGTTTAAATTTTTGGCCCAAAGGGTTTTCCCTTCCCGGGCCGTGGAAAAAAAAAAAATTTGGGGGCCCTTTTGGAACCCGGTTTCCCCCCCGAAAATTTCCCCTTTTGCAAAAAGAGCGAAAATGTTTTTCAAAAATTTTAAAAGGGTTTTTAAAAGGCCACAAATTTAATTTTAGACGTGGAATCCTCCAAAATGGGTAAAAAAAATCACTGTTCAAAATATAAGGCGATAACAAAATGAAGCCTCAAAATAGGGCATTCCCCAAATTCCCCTTTATTCCCCTGAAAGCTTGCTTTAGAAAACGACCAGGGGAGCTGAAAAGGCCCCGGGGCCTGCTTAAAACACTTTTTAACCGGTGACGGGGAAAAAAAATGAGCTTAAAGGGGGCTGGGGAGAAAGGGGCATTTGTATGAGCCTGTTCTTGCGTATAATAACCACTGTTGTAATGTTTTTTATTTCCATTTAAAAATTTTAAAGACGCCCCCCCTTTAAATCCCTCCCTCTCTGCCACCCCCCCCCTCTCCCCTGCAACCCAAAAAAGGGGGTTGCCTCGCAACAATTTTGGGGTTTTTAAATTTTTAAAAAGACCCCTTTTAAAAAACAAGCAGCTTTGAAAATAAATGTTCTTTAACAAATGCCCAAACTGATTTTGAGCTAGCCCTGTTGCGGAGTGCATCACCCCCAAAAACCCTCTATAGTACCCGACCTTTGTTTCCTTACCCAAACTGGCTGTCGGGTCTGAATACTCCCCCCTTTTGAAGAAAAGGTCGGAGCAGAGAGCCCCCCCCGCAAAGAATGCTTCTGTATTTGGAAGGAGGGGGAGGGGGGGAAATCTGGCATCTTGTCCCTGCTTCCTGGTTTTTTTTTTTAAAAACCCAGTGGGGTCCCTTTGCTTCCCCCTGCTCTCTACAAAAATATAATTTACAGATGACCCTGCCCTTTCCCTAAAAATCATAAATATGTCTTTGGAACGTGACAATACAATACTAATGAACCAGGAAATTTGAAAACTTTATGCCTCCTGTATTAGTAGAAACCCTTTGGGGAAAAGTAAAAAACTTCCCTTTTGGGTTGCTGGAGATGGGGGAAAAATTTTGTAAGCAAAGCAGGGGTTTAATAGGAAAACTTGCATCCTCTCTGCCTTTTTTAGCACACCACTTCACTTTCCCTCCAACACTCAAAGATCGGGCCCTCCCCTTTTGAAAACGACCAAGGCGGGCCCCCAACCAAAGGGTGAACTCTGAGAGCAAACCCCCCCCCCCCCCCCCCTGTATAAAAAAATACGGATGCTGCCTGTGTGCTGATGGAGGGGGGAAGGGGGCAGAAGGGGGAAAAGACCCAAAAACCACGCCCCTCAGTTCAACTTACCGGGCACTGACAGGCTGAAAGCTCGTAATGAGACAAAATCCTTTTAAAAGACTCAGCATGATTTGGTTTTTTAATTTTCCCCCGTCTGATAAAGGGGGTAAATAAAATCAGTCCGGGGAAAACTCCCTTTTAAATAGGGCCCCATAAAACCCTCCAAAATGACCCATGATTAACTTGGATCACGCTATATATTACAGTCATCACAGGAGGTTTCAGCTTGAGTGACTGGTGACTAAAGATTGCCTAAGTAATCTCCAAAATGGCTATGGGGGTTTAATGTACTTTAAGAAGGGGCATTCATTCTAGAGTTTAAACAGCAGATTTGTGCAGATTAACCCCCTACCAACATTTGACATATGATACATCATAGTGCCAGTAAGGGGCTTTTTAGCTGGATTGCACCACGATTTCCCGCTACATAGGCAGGGGTGCCGGTACTAATGCAGCTAACACCCACTGGGAACAGCACGGAATGGAGCCAATCCATTCCGCTTAGGGAGCCCCAAAATAACATGGCTACGGCTCTGAATTAATGAGAAACGCTGCTGCCCCTCCCTCCCGCCTCTGATCGGGACTTCAGCGGTGAGATTGCTGTGTCCAGATCAGTTAACATGGCAGCTGGAAGCCTTGTGAAGACATCCATGGCTGCCATGTTTTTTTCACCCCCCTTTTGCCATTTTAAAATAAAGAAAATAAAAAATTAAAAAAAAGTTTACACATATTTGGAAACACCGCGTTCATAAAATTTCCAATCTATTATACTATAACATCATTTATCCCGTACAAAATGAACCTCACAGAAGAAAAATATTCCAAACGCCAAAAATTGTGATTTTCCTTGGTCATTTCACATCCTATAAAAATCGGGAAAAAAAGTGATCAAGAAAGTTTCATGCATTCCAAACTATACCAATAAAAAGTAAACTCCAGCCCCCAAAAAATACACCCTCACTCAAGTCTGTAGGTGTTAGTACAAAAAAAAAGTTATTGTTCGCAAAAATGGCGCCACGGAAAAAAATGTAAAAAATGAAAAATTTTTATTTTTTTTTTACAGCCCAAAAACATATAAAAAAACCCACATGTTTTTTTGCGGATTCGCCAACTTTAAAAACAGAAACCAATTGTACTGAAGCTTCAACAAGTAAAACAAAGCCCTGCAAACAGGGCGAAAGTACGTTACTTTCCCAGTATACTATGGTACGTGAATGAAAGAACATCTTGTCCTCAAAACAAAAGTCCTCAAATTTTTATGAGTTGGAAAAATAAAAAAGTATTGCTGGGCAGTGAGGGGGGAAATAGGGCTGACAAAAAAAAAATGGGCCGTGGTGGGAAGGGGTTTTTAATTGAGTATCAGGGTGACCGGGTTTTAGAAATTTAAGATGAAAGATCTTCACTTTAATTACGAAACAGTCAGTTGTTGCATCTTCATACAAAAAATAATTTAAGGGTTTTTCTACTTTTAGAAAAACCAATCACTTTGGAGGGGTTTCTAAAATAAAATTGAAAAAACAACTCACCTTTTAAATCAACGAAATTACGGGTCCATCCCCCAATAATAAAAGATCAAGGTAACAGACACTCCCCAACCATGGCCTCAGGGGTCAAAAAATTTTCCTTTCAGGAAGAAGTGCTGAACTTTGTAAAGTGGGGTCAAATAACAAAAAAATTTTGTTGTGATCAGTCGAGACCCTTTGAAACAGGCAATTTTAAAGTGATTTTTTTATTCATTTTTTGGAACCTCCCCAACAGCAACCCAAACTTTACCAAAAATGAAAAACCCATTGAACAACACAAAAATATCTGATTGTAATGCAATGTGGTACCTGTTATTACAACCCGCTGTTTTTCTCATTCATACATCTTCAATGTTTTGGTTTTCTATGGCATCTTCAGTTTTTCCCCATCTACATATATTATTGGAAAGGGGTTTAGAAAAAAACCCCGAACCTAAAGGGAATGTAGGTGTGCCCGGGTTATGCCGCGGTTTCCTGCCATGACCATCCCGGTCCCTGCCCGCCTTTCTGCGCTTTGGCCCCTTTCTGGGTCTCACGGCCTGTTTCCCTCTTGCTGCAGGGGGTCCTTTTACTTACAGCACCGCTCCTCCCCTGGGTCCATGTGTGCACTGCCCTCTGAGGGCGCGCGCGGTAGCTTCCGCCTTGTTGGGTTTCCTGCCTTTCACCTTCCTTTGACCTTGACCCCTGCATAAGAGGAAGTTCCTGTCTCGCTTCAGGGGCATCTTTTTGCAGTGTTGAGTTCATGCACCCCTTTCTGAGCCCCCGCCCATCCATTCTCTATTCTGATTTAAAACCCCCCGGCTGGCCATTCCTGCATCCCCCAAGCCCTGACCCCCCATCTTCCCCGTCTGCTCCTGTTTGTCTCTTCCTGCTGTATCCTGCCCTGACCCCGTCCAGTGCCGCTGTCTACCTGCCGTTTCCTTCCCGTTTCTGCCATACCTGATGTGCTAGTGTAGTTAAATTTCCGGGTGTACCGCTGCAAGTTTCCTGCTGTTCCGTCTACCCCTTTCCCCGAATCCTGTCCTGCCCCGGCGTCACCGCAGAACCACTCGGTGGGAGCGACCTGGGGGGGCCCCCAAGCCAAAGTTTCCTCCGCTTTGCGGCGGGCTCCGGGGAAACCGGGGGGCCCCCTTTGACTTTGCCCCTGGGGTGGAATTCCACATACCATCTCGCATGCGGGGATCCCGGGAACTCGATCGGGGCTTTTGCTTACGTTTGTTGAAAGGGGGGGACGTTACAGGGGCTGCCTTCATCTCCATTCTGCAGCTGAACTGACTAACTCCTACAAATTTAGGCATAAATTATTTTACTACTAGGTACAAGATCTTTTGTTAAGTGCTTCTTTAAAAAAAATCAGCACACCCAGTGAAAAAATACATCTAGGCTGTAAGACCCGCTACCTAAAGATATCACTAAAAAGTAAATTTTTGCTTAATTACAATACCAAAGTACATCATCATATCCAATTTTCGATAATATAAGGTACACATTTAAATCTTTGCCTCCCCCAGTATAGCTAAACACCAAATGGGATAATTTTCCTTTTTTAGTTATGCAGGTTATTTGGAGCTTCATATTAGAAAGAACAAAGCTTTTACTGCAATAAAGATATTTCAAGAAGTAAATCGGCCGAACATTACAACAGAAACTGTTATATTAGAATTAAAAACAAAATTGTAAAATAAAAATAGGTTCGTAATTTTTGGCCGATTTACTTCTTGAAATATCTTTATTGCAGTAAAAGCTTTGTTCTTTCTAATATGAAGCTCCAAATCCCCTGCATAACTAAAAAAAGGTGAATTATACAATTTTGTCTGTTTATGAGTATCACTAGGGGGAGGCAAAGAGCTAACTGTGTATCCTTATATTATTGAGTTCAATACATGAAGAGTATACTAGGCTCTCATGTAGCAGAAGCAGATAGCCAGTTTATAACGTCGATTAAGGAGATTTGGAGTTCTGTATCAGAAAAAATGAAAAATTAATTAGCACAGAATATTGTACCAAAAACTACAATGTTAACCCCTTCATGACATTTGACGTAAATGTGCATCATGGTCAGGGAGGGGTTTGCGCAAATTGAAGTATATTTACGGCAACACAATCGCTGTGTGGAACCAGCTGACGATGCCTTGCCTAACAATCCAGAAGATTAATAAAGGCTCCCAGGTTGCCTGCAACATTGGGAATACATACAGTAGCAGTACAGTCATGTACTGCTATGTATTTTTTTTTTTTTGACTGAATTTTTATTAGCATTTTTACATAATAGAAAGATATGTAAAGAACAAATTGTATGTCACAGCAAAAGAGCACCTAACAAATCTAAAATACACAATGGCATTAAATCGTATCAAATGTTTAAAATCTATAGATTGTTTAGAAAGAACTCAAGCTAAAAAAAAAACCTACATTTGGAAAAAAGTGTCTCTAACATTATTTATATGAGTCATACAATCCTTAAACTAGACAAAAACTATATAAATTGGGTAGCGCTGTAATCGTTTTGTCCCACAGAGTAAGACTAATGTCACGGGTGCTCCTGCAACCCACATGTCGCTGCGTGAGTGCACTAGAAGCCCGGTCAACTCACTTCTCCACGCTCGCTGCGATGTCTCTGCTCAACGGCGTGCGCATCTGTCAAATTTAAAGGGCCAGTGCACTGGTGATTGGGCATCACTGGACGCTGACCCTACTTATGCCTGCCTCTTCCTGAATAGTGTCCGTGTGCTTAGAGAGAAAGCGTTCTGAGAGTTGTTCCCGATATCTTGTGTACCGTACTTGTTGCCTCCATCCCTCGACCATGAATCTTTTCCACCTGTCCTGACCATCCTGCCTGTCTCCGACTACAAGCTTGCTTTAAGATTCTGTACCACGCTATACCTCAGCTGCCACCAAAAACAAGTCACATCAGGGGTAGTGACCTGGTAGTCTACCTCCGCAGCAAGCCAAACCTGCCTTGCGGCGGGCTCTGGTGGATACCTGGACCTACTTAGACTCCGCGCCCTGACGTGGCTTTTACCACCGCTTGCGGTAGTCCAGAGACTCCACACCGCAGGCCTGCCATTACGTTAAACCAAATGTTACAACTAACTTGTCATGTTTACTTAAAAAATTTAATAAAAAGCATTACCAGGATTGCAGTATATTCTTTATCCTGACTGCCAAAAAAACTTATTTAAAAGGCGATCAAAAGTCATGTCAACCACAAAATGGTACCACCGAAACGCAACTCATTCCATAAAAACAAGCCCCTACAAAGCTCTGTACATAGAAAAATAGAAAAAGTTATGGCTCTCAGACTATGGCAATGCAAAACCGTGTTTTTTTGTTTGAAGTTTTTTTTTATCTCCTACAGGAACTTCCCACTCATCATATACAACTTGACAGGACTCACCTGGTCCTCTGGGCCAAAGACTCCTTTGGCAAACCCAGAGATGTGATCTGCTGCATTCACGATTTTTCCACAAAAGAAATAATTATGGCCAAGGCCAAGTCCCACAAAGGATTATTATATGAGGACACCCCAATCCAATTGTATCCAGACTTGTCTTGGATAACGCTTCAAAAGAGGTTGCTTGAGACCACTTCTTATGCTCCTTAAAGAAAATAGGATCATTTATCGGTGGGGATTTCCCTTTTCATTAACAGCAACAAAAAATGGCAGATTCTCAACTCTTTGAGCCCATGCAGACCTTCCATCTTTTTGCAAAGCGTTGGGAATTTCTGCCCATATATACCGGACTAGGAGTTGAAGATGCCATCACCGATTTGGAGTCAAGTCCAAAGGCGACGTAAATACTCCTTGTCACCTAAGTCCCCAAGAATATCTGCTGCCCCAGATGGACAGGGGTGATTGCCTAGGGTCTGTAATTTGAATCTTCTCATATTGATGCAGTCCTGTTACAACTTTACTTCTACCAGGTTTTTTCTCTATTTTTAGAGTTACAATATGCTTCTATGATGTTTAGCCAAATGTCTTGTGATGATGGAGAATTTATTTCTTATCTCTTTTTTCCCCTTCCCTTCTTTTCGCCCTCCTTTTTTTTCTCTCTCCTCTTTCTTTCTCCACCTGCTCCTGCCCTTCTCTCCTTTTTCCCCTACCCCCTTTTAATTATTACTCTATTTTTTCTCTCTCTATTCTCACTCTCTAGTAAGCTATAAGGGCCACTCTGGGGTCGTCCCACTTGGGTGACACCCAACGGCTTCTCCCGCTAAGGTTGATCTATTCACGAGTTCCCTCCTCGTGTCGGAGATCCCTCCGCAACTAGCTTCACAATCTCTGTGAAAATTCTCCCCAGGCTGTGATCAGTTTTGGTAATTTCAATACTGATGCCCGTTTCTAGGGTATTTCCATTAGTTGTTCATATCACATGTTTATTTGCTGTTTGTACCTGTCATGTTATGTTGTTGTGTTCCCTCTCCCTCTTATGTCTGATGTGGGACCATCCTAAATAGAATAATCTCTGGAGGCTGTTTAGGGTAATATTTTATCTGCCAGGTTCCATAATGGAGTACATTAGCTGGAAGTGCCTAAATTACTTTCCTTATGGCTAAGTTCATATCGCTCAACGTAAAAGGGCTCAACTCAAATGTTAAAAGGTGTATTTTGTACACAGAATTGAAATCCTCTAGAGCGGATACAGCATTCATACAAGAGACACATTTTAATAGAGTGTAAAACTTCTCCTTTGTGAAGAAGCACTTCCCACATGCCTATGTAGCTTCGCAAACTAGGTAAAAAGCAGGAGTAGCCATTTTGTTTTCACAAACATGCCCTATTCAAGTTCAGAATGTTATTCTAGATGAACAGCATATTTGTACTCCTTCAGGGACTTATTGCGGGTCCCCATTCGTGCTGTGCAACCTATACGCCTCTAACCACTCTAAGTTAATTTTCTTAAAAGAGTATTTTCTAGAGTTTGCCATTTATTGCCAGCCCTGGTGCTGGTGGGAGGTGACTTAATTGCGTCCTTCTCCGTTTCCTTGGAAAGTTTACAAATAAAAGACAAACCTTTATCGCGCTCACAACATTGGCTTTCTAGGGAATTTTGTAAATTAATCCGAACTCATGCTTTATTTGATCTATGGCATGTGATCTAGGGCTTTCTCATTTTATTCTCAGCCCCGTGGTTCACATACACAGATGGATTATACTTTTGGTAATACTTTAGCCCTAAGAAATATGGCCGAATCAGAGGTGGGTGCTATTACGTGGTCTGACCACATCCCTGTGACTCTTACTCTGAACTCTGGGCTATCTGGTACCCAAAGATGTCATTGGCAGTTGAATGAAAGTTTGATTACAAAACAGATTATTTCTCCATTAACAAAGATTCTGTACCCTCAGTAGCAATACTGCGGGAGGCACATAAAGCAGTCCATTTGGGGTTACTATATAGCCCTTGGTTCTCACATTAAAAAGGATAGGGGCTTATAAAGGGAGGCTCTCGCTAAGCAGTTAAGGGACCTAGAAACCAGCCTGCCCAGTAGACCTTCTAAACAAACTCTATGATGCATAGTTGCAGTTCCACACCAACTGAGAACCCTGGCATTAGATAGGACAGGACAGAGAAACTATTAATGTATTCCAAGCAAAAATGTCATGAAAAGGGAAACAAATCTCATACATTACTAGCTAGACAGTTGAGAAATGAATCAGCAAAGAGTGCTCCGCCAGCTATAAGGGACTCAGCAGGAAATTTGGTATATGACCCAGACGCCATGTCTCAAATTTAAAAAAAATATTTTTCAGACCTATACTATATAGGGAATTTCCTGGGGAAATGCAACCTCCATAAACTCCCCTCAGATTGGAGGAGCTTAATGTGCCAATTCTACCAGAGGAAATAGAGGGAGTTTTGGAAAAAAAATGCCTAACAGTAAAGCCCCTGTCCCTGATGGGTTATACTATATATATTACCAAATATATTTTCCACAGCTCTCAAATTCACTAACTTCCCTATAGAATTCTTTTCTACAAGGGTACCCGGTCCTGTCACACTTCTATATCACCCTCATCCCTAAGCTGGATAAACCCGTCCAACTACAGGCCCATAGCTCTCTTAAATTCGGACCTAAAGGTCTTAAAGGGGATGTATCGCTTCCTTACTTCGGCTCATTCACACTGCTCTGAGCTTCTCAACTCTGTGAATGCAGGGGCGTTTCTTCCCCTCCCAGCTGGATGACATCATCCCCCCTTCACTGCTGGCCTGAGACCCCCCCCCCCCCCTTCCCTCTGAGTCCACATGTCACTGTGTCTCTCCCTATCAGTCTTATTTTATAAGAGCTGTATACATACCACAGGCTGCATTCAATCTAATCTGAGCACTGATCTTTCACAGCTGGAGATGTATTACAGCTTTCTAAGAACAGCACAGATCTGCGTGTATGCAGGAGAGTTAGGCACAGGGTCAAAACTGTCATGTTTTCTCATTGTACAATCTGTTGCAGTCTGTTTCTGCTAGGTGTGGAGACAGAAAAATGCTACGGCCCCTAACTCGGAGTCATTCTGTACAGCCAGTGAATCGACCAAGGGGCTGTACAGAATGTAAATGAGCTCTCAGCTAGTGAAATGCAAGGAGGAGGGATCAGGAGGGAATAGACCCACACTGGATATCAGTGTAAATAAAAACACAAGATAAGGGACACTGTGAGAACAAGGCAGCTTTGCTAATGACATCCAATTGCAAAGTTGCTTGTTTTCACTGTCCCCTTATTCTGAAGACCATTTAATGAAACGATAACACCCTTTAAAGATCTTGAGGGACTGTCTGGCTCTTTGGCTCCCCCGGTTTATCCACAGAGATCAAGTGGGTTTTGTGGTTGGTAGACATGGTGCAAACAACACTCGGAGGGCATTGGATTTAATAGAAATTGTCAGGATCAAATGGCTCTTTTTCTGAGTCTCAATGCAGAGAAGGCAATTGATCATTTGAATTGGTCATTTACAACGCTGGGTGCGTATGGCTTGCAAGGCCTGTTTATGGATGCTATAAGAAGTTTGTATGGTCACCCATCAACTACAGTTCACTTGCCTCACAGTTTGTCTGCCCTCTTCCAGATTATCACAAGGCCTTATGGGAAAGGGGCTGAGACGCCCACAGCGGCCTCTGTTGGATGTAACAAATCCTCAATTTGCTTTTGACCCACCGAGTCTTGAGAAAGCAAAAAGGATTTTTTAGCCAAGCCAGTATCTTTCATCTGCAGACAACACTGTTTCAGGATTTTTGTCTCTCTTCAGTGCAGACTCGGTGGGTCAAAAGCAAATTGAGGATTTGTTACATCCAACAGAGGGCGCTGTGGGCGTCTCAGCCCCTTTCCCATAATGCCTTGTGATATGCAGATGCTAAGTAGAGGGCGAAAAGGCAAAACAAACTCTACAAGCCGTTCGTTCGGTGCTCTCCTTAAGGAGAGATCTTCCCTTCCTCTTCCAGATTAAAAACGTTACTAGGCAATGGTGTCTGCTTTCTCCCCTTTTGTTCGTAAGGTCTATTGAACTTCTAGCAGCAACTATACGCCTAAACCCTGACATCAAAGGGGTGGTGGTTTGCAATAGAGAAATCAAACTTTCATTGTTTGCGGATGATATTCTGTTATCCTTGTCTGCCCCACAGGTGACATTGCCTAGTCCTATTAATATGCCCAAACCTCAACTGAACCACCTACAGCTGAGTTTTCATTATAATTGGAAAAAGGATGTGATGAAATACTTTGGGGTCTACTTGACTGACTCGTATGCATTTGTTTATTGACAGAATTATCCCAAATTATTTGCAGAAATTAGAAAACCGTTGGACCAATGACAGCATATACCTTTGTCATGGTTCTGTAGAATAACGTCAATTAAGATGACAATTCTTCCTAAATTGCTCTAAATTTTTTAATCTTTACCTGTTCAGATTCCTATGCGGGAGCTTAAGGCAATTCAGGCAGCTATCATCCAGTTTATTTGGACTCGGAGACGTCATAGAGTTCCAAAGAGCATCCTGTTGGCACCAAAGTCAATAGGGGGTCGGGGAGTTCCGGATATAATTGAATATTTCTGGGCAGTTCAATTACGAAGAATCCCGTGGTGATCTTCCCTATTTGCTTACACGGTATGCGTGGAAATTTAAAAATTGTGGTTGGCCCCTATACACCCCAACTCACTGTTGTGGAATACTAGTGATATTTGACTAGATGAGCCACTCCTGAGCCCTATGACTCTGAGAAATGTCTGGTAAATATGCTCTAACCATTTCTCCTTGAGTTCCAACGCCTTGCCCATGACCTCTTCTTTTTCATCCTCTTTTCCCAGATAGTTCATCAACCACTAGTTTCAAACCCTGGTTTGACAAACTACGTTTTAGGTTTGCGGATATTGTAGATTACAGGACTAGAAAGATGTTGCCTTTTGAAGACATTTAATCTTCATTTGGTATGTCGGGCACAACATACTATTCATACCTACATATCAGCCATTTCTTGCGACAGGTACTCCATACAGATAGGCTGTCTATCCCAACTAATTTTGAGCGTCTTTGTAAAGTGGGACACTTTTTTAGAATCTGAAGAAATCCAACTGTAAATCATCCCCATAGACCGCAATAGAAAATCAGAGCGGTAGCCTACACAGCTCAGATTTTCTGAGGTTGGATTTTAAAACCCACAGTTTTGACAAAAAAAACTTAAAACATGTTGTATAATCTGCCGTAAAAAAGACGGATTATAGTACTGTTCAATTGAATGGGGCACCCGAAATCCGAAAACCGCAGTAAAAAGCGCGAAAAACAAAAAATAAGCGTAAAATCCTGGTTGATTCTAATTAGAATTCAACCAGTATTTTGTCTTCGCCGTGTAGGCGAAGCCAAAATCAGCTCCATATACTGAAAAATAACAACGTTATAGCTGTCAGAACAGGACAATATAAAAACGCAACTGTTTACAAACACATTTCTATTAAAAACTATATAAAATTGATATTCTTGTAATTGTTCCCACCCACCTAATACAGTCATTTCATTTCTATCGTTCGGCGAACACTGTAAAAATGAAACCCAAAAAACAATGGCGAAACACTTGTGGGCCCAAAATGCACAATGCACCTCTAGATGAGTTTGCTGAGGGATGTTTAATCCAAAATGGGGTAACTTCTGGGAGGTTTCACCAGATTTGGTACGTTGGGGGCTGTGCAAATGCGATATGGCACACAAAAAAATCTGCGTTCCAAAAGCTAAATAGTGCTCCCTCTCTATTGTATGCCCTAAGTTTTAGGATGTCTGCAAACCTGTAATGGTGCCTAAAACATATTTTAATAAAAATGAGACCTCAAAAAATATAGGTGCTCCTCCTATTCTGAGGCTTGTGGTTAAGTCAAATAGCTCACCAAGTCCACATTTGGGATATCTCTAAAAACTGCAGAATTGTGGAAATCAAAATTGAGTTGCGTTTCCCTGGTAACTTCTATTGTGTTTCAAAAAAATAAATTGATAAAAATTGAAAATCTGCAAAAAATGGACATTTTGAAATTTCACCTCCACTTTGCTTTACTTCCTGTGAAACACCTAGAGGGTTAATACACTTCCTAAATGCGGTTTTGAAAACTTTAAGAGGTGTACTTTCTTAGATTAAGTCATTTATGTGGGTATCTAACATATAGGCCAATCAAAGCCACGTCAGAACTGGACTGGTCCCTAAAAAGTTTTATAAGTCCCCTAATGTTGTAAAAATGAAATAAGACATTTAAAAAGTTATGCCAACGTACAGTAGACATATAGTAGATGCTAGTTATAAACTATTTTGTGTGGTAGAACTGTACATTTAGGAAGTGTGAACAGGGCAAAATTAAAAATGTTCACATTGCGATATTTCTTTTTACAAATAAACAAGAATTGTATGGACTGACTGACTTAAAGCACAATGTCTTAAGAGAAAATCTCTGAATCACATGGATAATTAAAAACACAAAAAAATTATAAACACAAAGTGATACGTTAGATTTCAAAAATAGGGTTCTGACAGGCAGGTGAAAACTAGCTCTGTTGGTAAAGGGTTAAAATGTAAATGTTCACTTTAAGGAAGATGAATGTCAGAGAAAGGACTTTAAACATATTGACATACACTGATAGATGTATTTATTTTACATCAAGAGACACACATCTCTGTATGATTATGTTTCTCACCTATGTTCTACTAATGTACAGGACAAGGAAATTAGAAGAAAAATGACGTCTCCTATTTATCAAATGTACAGTGTCGCACAAAAGTAAGTACACCCCTCACATTTTTTTTAAATATTGCATTATATCTTTTCACGGGACGACACTGAACATATGACACTTTAACACAATGTAAAGTAGTCAGTGTACAGCTTGTATGACTGTGTAAATTTGATGTGTCCTCAAAATAACTGAAACATTCGGTCGACCAAAGAAGTGAGTGCATCAGTGCTCACGTCATATCCAGGGAGATGAGTGCTGCGGATGGATGTTTTATGTCATCCGCCTTCCTGCATCCGGCAGCCCGCACTAGGATGCAAGCGGCCGCCCGCTCTGGACCAGAAGAGGAAGGAAAGAATGACAGCAGGTGAGGGGCACCTCTACATGGCTAATTAATGGGGGCGAACCTGGCTAATTAATGGGGGCGGACCTGGCTAATTAATGGGGGCGGACCTGGCTAATTAATGGGGCCAGCTCTTCCTGGCTAATTAATGGGGCCAGCTCTTCCTGGCTAATTAATGGGGCCAGCTCTACCTGGCTAATTAATGGGGCCAGCTCTTCCTGGCTAATTAATGGGGACAGCTCTACCTGGCTAATTAATGGGGACAGCTCTACCTGGATAATTACGGAGGCGGCCCTAGCTACCTGGCTAGTTACTGGGGGCAGTCCTATCTATCTGGCTAAATACTAAGGGAAGGCCCTGTCTACCTACCTAATTAATGGGGAGGCCCTGTTTACCTACCTAACTACTGGAGGCCTATGTAACTACTTTCCTAATGGGGATCCTATACACCTATTTACTGTGGGGGGCCATATATACCTACCTTATGAGGGGATCCTATATACTTACCTATCTACTGACAGGGTCTATATACAGTAGATACATTTCTACTTACTGTGAGGCCTTTTTACTTATGTCTACTGAGGGGATCTATATACCAACTGCAGGCCTACCTAATTGGGGATTATATACCTCCTTACCTACTGAATAAATCTGTAGACTTACTGAGGGGACCTATTTACTTATATTCTGAGAGTACCTATATATCTACCTACTTTGGGAGGTCTATATACAACTGCCTACTGGGGGGTGGGGAGGCTGGTATACCTACCTAATGGGGGTCTACCTATTTAAATGCCACTTATCTGACTTTTTTAAATTTCTAATTCTTATGGTTTAACATACGCTGTTTGGGGTACAATTACTGTGTGAGGCGCCAAAGGGGGCACTACCCTATTTCCCCGGAAATAAGACATAGTGAAATTGTTTTTATGCAATTCAGAGTTTGGCTGCTTATACTGATGTTTGTGATGAAAACACTACAGTATATTAATAAATGTGGATTTTTGTTCAACTGTAAATGTGTATTCTTGTTCATGGAAAAATAAGACATCCCCTAAAAATAAGTCTTAGCTCGTCTTTAGGAGCAAAAATTAATATAAGACACTGTCTTTTTTTCGGGGAAACAGGGTATTACTATTTGGGGCTCTATGGATGGCGAGTTTGTACAGAGGTAGGAATTGATAGTGAAGTGCTGGAAAAGAGAGGAGTCTGAGATGTCTTTGTGGTAAATTCTACAGGGACTAGTAGTGGCCGGGAGAAGACGTCATTGCATTCTGTACCGGACGGAGAAAGAAAGGGAAAAGAACAACTCAGAGAAGACATCATGGAGGTTTGGGCCAGATGGAGAAGAAAAGGAGAAGAGATAAACTCCCATCAGAGATGACATCTCCTGTGAGTCCCTGATGTCAGGGGTAATTTTACTGATTGTGGTGGTGCACCTTCAAATCTTCATGATGCCCACTTTCAAAAGTATTCAATCATTCTTTATCGATCAACGATGCCAGAAAAGGACCCAACAGATCCCACTAGTGTTGGCATAGCTGTGGACTGGTTGCATGGCCGTGGAATAGGCCTATAACAACAGGTCTGGCTTTACCTGTGGTGTCTGGTGTGAGGTGTAGGGCCGGGAAACACTCAGATGTACAGTACAGCAACCTAATACGAAGGAAGTAAATAGACTTGAGATCGGCATTCGGCCATGCAACCAGTCCACAGGATGGCCACAACTGTCTGGAGCTGTGGATTCCGCTTTGGGCCTGAAAATGGCTGAAAATAGTGCGCCAACTTTTCATTGCTGCCTGCTCCTTTACTTGTTTTTGTCCCCTCCCCAGAAAGTGGCAACATCTGGAGGTTCAGGCCTACTGCAGGGTCTAAACCGCAGACTAATTTTTTTCTCAGAAGTACTACTGCATCTATTCTTAGGTGCTGTTTCTTATTTGTGCTCTACTGGAGACTTGAACAGCGAGACACATAGTGGGGCACACAAATTGTGAAGGAGGACACAGCTTCCAGTATCTCCTGCAGTTATCCCTCAGGTCACATCAGCACAGTGCTAGGGAAAGCTCAGGATGGGGACCCTGCACCCACACACAGTCCTCTCTCCTCTGGTCTTTTTAGTAATTTTATGTCTGTCACCCCTGTAGATACATAATACTAACAGAGGTGGCAGACCCTGCAGTATAGCTGTGGTGGACTCCTCATAGGATAGGATAGTATCTGAAGTGACAGACCCTGCACTAATCAGCACCTATGTGTGGAATGCTGGCACTTGTAGTTGTGGAACCACATGTGCCAGCATGCCACATCACATATTTACTGATTGGGTGCTGATTAGTACATGCGTTTAATATCTGCTGCTGTGGAATGCTGGCATGTGTAGATGTGGAACTACAAGTCCGAGCATTCCACAGCACATTAATATACCTGTTCTGACTTACATACAAATTCAACTTAAGAATGAAACCTGTAGTTCCTAACCCGAGGACGGCCTGTATAGGAACAGTGTTGCCCTGCATAATCTATATTAAATGTGATGATTGCCTCTTTTTATATTTATCTTATTTCTATATCTACTGTATTTTGTTGGTAAACCGTAACCTTACCTTTTACTTACTATTATAGTTTTTCTATGACAGCCTCCTATTTTTGATAGAATTCATTTATTACATTTAATGGCTGCTGCCCACTTTTAACATGGCTTTTACGCTTTAGTATGTATCATTGTGCACATGCGCCATCCTTTCCCTTTGTTTAGAGTTAGTGCAATAAACCAAGATGATTACCCCCATGGATGGCACGCATGCGCAGTTTAGACGTTTCACTGGAGCGCCAGCCTTTTCTGAAAGGGGTGTGCACAGTCACACATTGGATGACTGTGTCCTCTAGTTATGCTGGGCATGTACAGTCCACATGTAGCTACGCCTTCCTACTGTATGTTCCTTCTAGGGCAACAAAGTGTTATGTATGATACCCTATATTATCACTACAGGTAGGTTGTTATTCCCTGCCTCTAACATTTAACTAGTCTCTGTATTTGTATACATTGATGGCACATTTATTGCATTGTATTGCACATGTACTGTATTTTATACAGCTTATGTATTGTAATCACATATATTTGATATTTTTACACTTTGCATTTATCACCAACTGAACATTCATGAATGTCATTACATTTGTACTCACTGTTACTTGCTTGATGGATGGAGCTGAAACATTGCAGTTGACATGTTGGAATAAAGACACCTTTTTGGACATCTTTTATTTGGGGTGCTGCGATTCTTCTGAATTACTTCTACTGTACACCAAGATGTATCCCTTGTCCTGTTACACAAGTTAACCAATAAAATTTAGCTCTGATAAGGGTCTGCCTGCAGGTATGGTGACAAAAGACAATCTATAACATGTTTATAGGTCATTTAATCATAAAAAGATTAGAATGTGATTAAAATGTGGCCACTGTCATTTGGTTTACAGCAGTTGCCAAGAGGCATCCCAGTACAGATAACTTTAGGACATTAAAATCAATTTCTGTTGACAATGGGATTCATTTGTATTTGGTTATGTTTTTTTAGATAGCTCACATCCCAAGTTGTGAATTCTTAGACATTTAGAAAATACATTTTTGTAATATTATGAGATGTTGCTTTTGTTCACGGTCTATAGATAGGATGAGAAAAACAGTATACTGGAGTCTAGGGCTCTTGTAACTGAAGCAAAAACTTACAGACCTGGCTTCAGATGTACTAGAACAATAGCCATTGTTTTGTGGTGAACTTTTCTATCCTTCCACAAGAGTGCGTGGTGCAACTTTCACAACACATTTGCCACT
Organism: Phyllomedusa bahiana; assembly: GCA_025379985.1. Lineage (NCBI taxonomy): Eukaryota > Metazoa > Chordata > Amphibia > Anura > Hylidae > Phyllomedusa > Phyllomedusa bahiana. The sequence goes on from JAODAL010063401.1 coordinate 17,638, forward strand.
ACAGACATTTATGCCACTCACTCTCAACTGAAAATGTGGACCTCTCTCCAAGATGTTGATCACCTGCAGCAGTAGAAAAAAGGTGTTGTCCAGGTTGTATTTTTTTTTATTTAATAATTTTGGGGCTACTTTTATCCTTTCTTTTCCCCCACACTTTGTCTATAGTTAGAGCACCCCCAGCAGCAACATGCATATTCTAAGCCTCCAACACCTCCTCATTCAGGCCTACCTACAGCTTACAAATTTATGAGGCTTCCAAACTCCTGCCTGTAACCTTCATTTACATACCATTTTTAGAAGAGCCACATTTACATGGTCATACTGGGGTTTTTGGCATGTTTCACAAAACCGTGGCATTCTATTGCGAGTTTGGGGAACTGGTGGCAAAACTTGCAACAACTGCATTTTTTGAATATGGTTTTACTGAGCCTGATGTGGGCTAATCTAGTACTCAGGCATAAATGTTTCTTTGATAATTTATACAAGTCACAGCGCCCTATGTTGGATGTAACAAATCCTCAATTTGCTTTTGACCCACTTGGGTCTTTGGAAAGCAAAAAGGGATATTTAGCCAAGCCAGCAAGGGTCTGAAAAATGTACCCAAACATGTATCTAAAAAACGGCGTGTGAACATCCCCTTACAGTGCAGGTATCAGAGCAGTCCCTTGTGACACACCATGCATCTGAGGGACTACCACATGATGAACAGATTTTCATTAAACAATTACGGTAAATATTCTATTCACACACTGCAAGCAGAGACCTTGAATACAGAAGTAGATAAGGAAATTGTCAAACTTTTCACTACATAATAAAATAAAGCCTCATTTTAAATTCAAAGGATATTCCCAAACAAAAAAAGTTGAAAAGGGGCTACAGGTTCATATTACACAGAACAGTAGAACGCTAATCCTACATCCAAAGCATGTATAAAAGACATTTGTGGTCAGTACAGAAAGGGCTAGCGTGGCTTCTGCAGCAGCTAGTGCGGGTTGCAGACCACAGTTCCCATCATGCATTGCTGACATCTATTCCAGGCTTTTCTCATACTCTTTATTCCACAGCTTCTGAAAAGCAAGTATCCGTGCTCATGTGCATCTCCTGTGTTTCCCCCACTGTTAAGGCCTCACATTAGTTCCTAGTTACCATTCCCAGCTGTTTCATAGACACACAACTTGCCTTCCAAGTGTTGGAACGGAGCATGCCCGACCAGAAAGGTGAAACTGAACAAAGTAATTGGTGAGAGATTAGGTAGGAAACTGTTGAAAATATTTATTTACTATGTATGGGAGATTCTTACTTTGTACGGAAAAACAACGAAAACAAATGGGTTGTGCTCACCTGTGGGCCTGGGCGTATTTCTTATCCCATGTATCACGGTGCATAGAAGATCATCCGGCTGAAGTTGCAAAATATCCAATCGATATAATGGAAAAATCCGTCACTCGTGTCCAAAAATATTAAGACACACGTTTTTATCTGATTCCCATTAAAAGCATGTTAAGAACATAGAAAAAGACATGCTGTTTACACGTTTCAGGCCTCTTCATGGGCCCTTCATCATTATGATTATAGAGGCCTGAAACGTGTAAACAGCATGTCTTTTTCTATGTTCTTAACAGC
>JAODAL010063402.1:0-19260 GCA_025379985.1 Phyllomedusa bahiana
GGGCAAAAATCCCCCCTGTTTCCGGGTGGATGATATCGGGGTGGGGAAAGGGGTTTAGTCAAATTTCCCGGGATTTTGGGAAAAAAATTTTTGCCGTCAGTTTTGATTAGCGTTTAAAGGGACGGTTTTTTTGGCATGTGGGGCCCCTTCCCCCCTTCCTTTGGAATAAACAACAATGTGGGCTTAAAAAAGGGGCTGGATCAAAAAAGGTGCCCCCGCCGGGGCCCACATTAAACGCCCGGGGAAGTAGGGGTTTTTGCCAATCGGTTTTAAAAACCCCTTATAGAATTGGCCTTTGTACGCCCGGGGCCCGGGGGCTTTCCCAGCAGAAAACGACAGTATAGCCGTAATCAGCTCCCCCTTCAGAGAAGGGGGTCCTCCAGGGGAGGCGAGAAAACTCAGGGGGGGGGGGAAGGGGCCGTTCGAGTCGGTAGTCACAATAGAGCCCGGGAAACATCAGGAGGGGGGGTTTTTGAGCCCCGGGAAATTAGTCATAAAAAAGACCATCAGAATACCCTCTGTGAGGTGAGCGATCCCTCCCTCTGGGGGGTTTTAAAAGAAGGGCATTAAAGTGGGCCCCTTTTTTCCCTGAGGCACGGGCTAAGGATTTACCCCCTTTTTTTTGCTCCCCGAATAAAAGGAGCAAACCCCACAACCCGTCGTTTTTCTTATGCCTGTGCTCATGAGTTGGGGGGACGTTAAAGTCGTTTTCTGTATTTTTGGGCCCTTTTTAAATAGGTAGTTCTTAGGTATTTGGGTGGGCCCTCCCGGGGCAAGCCCCCAAAAGGCCCGCATGAAAACCCTTTGAGGGGGGGAAAACCCCCCTGGGGAAAAAAGGTGAGGAAGTTTCCCCCAAGGGGGGAGACCCCGAGAGGGACCCCCCCCATCAGCCACGGGGGAAAAAAATCAAAGGGGGCCCATGGAACACGACCCCCCAGGGGGGGCAGTGGGAGGGGGGCCCTTTAAGAGGACCCCCCCCCCCCCAAAAGCGACCGGAAGGCGTTTCCACAAACCCCCCAGCCCGTATTCAGACAAAATAATTAGAGGCACATAGGAAATAAAAAATTACGCCTCATGTAGGCCACCGATAAAGGGGTTAAAAACTGACAAAACCCCAAGGGAATTCACTATCAAAACCCGATCATTAAGTCCAAAACGAAGAAAATTTCAAGCCAGCCAGAAGCTAGTTATTTTTGTGGCACCCCGTACAGGACCTAGGTTTCCCCAAAGGTGAGGGCCCCGCTTTTCGGTGGTGGCTTTTCCAGGCCCGTCCCCCCGGCGCCGAGATCTTTTTAGTGGGGAAACTGAAAGCTGGGGTGCGCACCCTTTGGTTTTTCCCTTTTAGTGGGGGGGGGGTTTTTCCCCGGGGAAAAGGGTTCAAGGGGGTGGCTAGGCACAGGGGGCCACCCCCCGGGGGCCCCAGGGCAGCAAAGAAGGCGGTGGGTTTCCAGGGGAGGAAAGATGCATTTTGTCAGATGCTTAACTTGAAGCGAAAAAGGGAAAGCCCCATTGTATGGAATATTTTTGGATTGGAGGACACCCAAAGTGGTTTCGGCTCTATGCTAGTGTGCGACGCGATAGATCAGGGAATAGGCAGTGGACTCCTTCAAGCTCAAGTCGTGGCATCGACGGGCTTTGCGCAGATTCTCTTTCAGAGTGAAATGGGAATCCTGCGTAATGTCCCGGGGGTGCTAGGGTCATGTTGGGGGGCAGTCCCTTGACCCCTATCAAATTCAATAGGGTCTTCCGGCCCGCCCAAGGATTCGGTTGAATGTGAAAAAGGGGGAGGTGAGGTCCCCTTTGTTTGACGGTTTCTGGTAGGCCTCGCAGCCTTACATTATTCCGTGGCTGCGATTCTCCAAGTCGTCATTTGGGTGGTATAATGAAGCTGCTGCAGGGTCTTTTCTTTGGAAGACGTTGAGTAGTGATCAAGGTGGTGTCGACTCTTGAGTTTTTCCAGCTGACAGTTGACTTTAAGATCTGCCACATTGGGTTTGGATGGACGAAGTCTTGGGCTCCCGGATTGCCCCATGTCCCGGGTTTTGGAGAAGGGTTTGTTTTGATGGGGAAAAAAAGGGGGCAGAGCTCGAAGTCAGGGGGGGTGCTAGGGATGGGCCGCATCTTCGGTGGCAAGGGCCCGGGGGGCTGGGAGGGGGGCATTGCTCCAGCCTGCGAGGAGGCGAGGGGGGGGCTCCTAGTTGGGGTGGTGTGAGGGGCCCCCTCCCAAAAATAGGGAGTTGGAGCGAGAGCCCACGGGATCTTCATTCAGGGAAAGGACAGCCGGGGGGAAAGATGTCGGCGACGAAAACCCCTTGGGGTCAGGCAGAGGTAGACCCCCACCGTCGGGGAGTGGGGAATTCTAAAACCCCCCTCCCCGAGGTCCCATCACCCCCCCAAGCCGCAACAGGCTCCCCACAAAGTCCAGAGGACCCCGGACTGTCCTGTCCTATGGGGCTGGGAAAGAGGACTGTAGCATCCGTTAGATTCACAGGCGGACTCTCCGGGGTCTCATATTCGTCTTCTCCGGGTAAGCCCGGTTCCAGACAGTGCCTAGTCCAGTGTTCCCCACCCTTGACGGGGAGGTATCATGGGTTATCCTGGGGTTCCCCATGGCATCCCTGGGGTCACCACAGCCAGTCCCCTCAGTATCTGAGTAGTCCAAGGGGCCTAAAGCTGACCCAGAAGCTGCATGGTGGAACCCCTCATCTCCTGAGTGCGGCTGTTTTGTACTGTCAGTGGCCTGCTGTGTTAGGGAAGGCAGGATTCTAGTCCCCTTTGGGCCCTCTGCTACCCAGTTAGGTGAGATTATCTGGGGGGGATGCGACCCGCGTCCCTTCTGTTGGGCATACAGAGGCGAGCGAGGCGCGGACTGGGTCGCAGAGCTCTGCTCCCTCTGCCAACATCTAATATTTTATTCAGAATAGAACATAGGTGACAGATCAAAAGTTGAATCTGAGTAAATTTAACATTTGAAAGGAAAAATATGTTGATTCCAAATTTCACAGTGTCTGCAAATGCCAAAAAAGTTGGGACAAGTGAAATAAGTGGCTGGAAAAATGACTTTTGAGCATATACGAGCAGCTGGAAGACCCAATCAACACAAATTTAGGTGAATTGACAACATGAGTATAAACAGAGCTACTCAGAGTGTCAGTGTCTCTCTGAAGCCAAGATGGTAAGAGGATCACCAATTCCACCATTGTTGCGCAGAAAGATAGTGCAGCAATTACCAGGATGGTGTTACCCAGCGTAAAATAGAAAAGACTTAAAGTTAATCATCAACCATCTAACATCATCAAAGATTCAGAGAATCGGGAAAACAATCGCTGGTGCGTAAGGGGTCAAGGCCGTAAAAACTCTATGGATACTCGTGATCTCCGGGCCCTTAAACGTTCACTGCACCTCAAACAGGAATGCCACTGTCAAGGAAATAACAAAATGGGCTCAGGAAATACTTCCAGGAAAGCATTTTTCAGTGACCACAATCCACCGCGCCGTCCGCCCGTTAGCTGAAACTCTACAGTGAAAAAGAGGAAAGCCATTTTAAGCAAGTCCACAAGCTCAGCCGTTTGCACGGGCCAGGGGTCATTTTAAATGGAGGGTGGCAAAATGGAAAACTGTTCTGTGGTCAGATGAGTCACGATTTGAAGTTCTTTATGGAGCAGTGGGACGCCATGTCATCCGGACCAGAGAGGAAGAACAACCCAAGTTGTTATAAAACGCTCCGTTCAGAACCTGCATCACTGATGGTCTGGGGTGGCATGAGTGCTTGTGGCATGGGCAGCTTGCATGTCTGGAAAGGCACCATTAATGCAGAGAGCTATGTTCAGGTTCTAGAACAACATCTGCTCCCATCTAGACGTTAGCTCTTTCAGGGAAGTCCCTGCATTTTTCAACAAGATAATGCCAGCCCATTCTGCAGCAATCACAACATCATGGCTAGTAGGAGAAGGATACGGGGACTGAAATGGCCGCCTGCAGTCCAGATCTTTTTACCTATAGAGAACATTTGGCGCATCTATAAGAGGAAGGTGGGGACAAAGAAGGCCAAGACGACTAGAACAGTTAGAGGCCTGTATTAGACATGAATGGGAGAGCATTCTTATTTCTAAACTTGAGAAAACTGGTCTCCTCTGTCCCAGACGTTTGTTGACTGTTGTAAGAAGAAGGGGGGGATGCCACACAGTGGTAAAAACGGCATGGTCCCAACTTTTTGGGGATTTGTTGACACCATGAAATTTTGAAACAACATATTTATCACTTAAAATGATACATTCTCTCAGTTTAAACTTTTGATCTGTGATTTGTGTTCTATTCTGAATATAATATTAGATGTCGGCACCTCCACATCAGTGCATTCAGTTTTTATTCACAATTTGTTTAGTGTCCCAACTTTTTTGGAATTGAGGTTGTACATCTTTACCTACAGAATGAATCCATAAACTTACTGAGGGGGCCTATGTACCTGCATTCTGAGAGTACCTATATACCCATCTACTGTGGGTGCTCTATATACTTACCTGCCTACTGGGGGGCTTGTATAGCTACCTAATAGGGGCCTATTTTTTCCATACCACTTACCTGCCTTTTTTAATTTCTAATACCTAAAAAGAGCATCTTCCTAAATGCCTGTTTACCATATGGGGTGTGGACAACCTACTGGTGGCACAAATGGGGACCCTATAATTGGCTTGGGGCACTTCTGCTGTTTGGGGTTTAATTACTGTGTGGGGCACCAAATGGGGCACTATTACTATTTGGGTCGCTATCAATGGGGTGTTTGTACAGAGGTAGGAATTGATACGGATGTGCCGGAAAAGAGAGAGTCTAAGATGTTTTTGTGGTAAATTCTACAGGGACGATTAGTAGCCGGGAAAAGACATCATAGCATTCTTTACTAGATGGAGAAAAAAAGGGAAGAGAACAACTCATCAGAGAAGCCATCATGGAGGTTTGTGCCAGAATGAGAAAAAAAGGAGAAGAGAACAATTCATCTGAGAAGACATCTCCATGAGTCCCTGATGTCAGAGGTTATTTTGCTTCTGTGTTGGATCAGATAGATTAAGTTTCTTTTGGTTATGTGAGGACATGTTTAAGAAAATCTAACAACATGAAAATGCGGTTTAGTCCACTAGCCTCATGTTACAGAGCAGGAGGAGCTGAGCAGATTGATTTATTTATTGCTTTGTGTAAAATAAGATTCAGTAGAACTTTAGCAGCAAACTTTTGACTGAAATCTCTGCTCATTCTGGCTTTAGGAGTCCGGAGGGCAGAGACACTCATTGACAGCCTTCCCTGTATAAACATTCATACAGAGATTCTGTCAATCACCGATTAGGACCACCCACTCAAAGATTTAAATAAAAAAATTACAAGTTATACTGAACTTTTTCCCACACAACAATGTATGTATTTTCCCAGCTCTTCCCGCCCCGTAACATGCTGTCGGCAGAATGAATGTTCAGTGAGACATTGATTGTTAAGGTCTTAATATATAACGTGACGGGTCCCCTTTAAAGCAAGATCACAGTTGGATGAACAAAACCTAATGTGTAAGGGGCTTCCTATGAGAATTCCTTAAAAACAATCCGATATATGTTCTTACTAAAAGAAAAATGCTCCTTTTTTCCAATTAGCTTGGGCATCAGCAATAAGTAGGTTGGAATGATGAAAAGGGGGGAAATGTATTCTCTGTAGCTATGCATGTTACATAGACAGTAGTTACTATATTATGGAGATAGTAGTTCTGCAGTTCCCTAATATTTTGTAGGATTACTGTATGTTGTAGTTGGTAAGCCCTCGGGGGCAGGATCTACTCTTTGTACTAGTTTGTTGCTCATTTAGTTGATTGTTGTGCTTGTTTTGTCTTATGTATTCAAACCTGTTCCAAAGTTTGGCGTCACCCAGACAATTTTGTGCTTTCCCTGATACTTTTATCTATCAAATGAGTTGCAAAATGAATAGAAATTAGAAATTAGAATTAGAAATTATGATTTTTATTTGAAATAATAATTTTCTACTTCAGACTTTGCTTTCGTCGCTTCCTTTGCAGCAATTCCAGCATTGCAGACCTTTGGCTTCTAGCTGTTAATTTGCTGAGGTAATCTGGAGAAATTTCACCCCATGCTTTCAGAAGCCCCTCCCACAAGTTGGATTGGCTTGATGGACACTTTTTGCCAACCATACGGTCAAGCTGCTCCCACAACAGCTCAATGGGGTTGAGATCTGGTGACTGCGATGACCACTCCATTACAGATAGAATACCAGCTGCCTGCTTCTTCCCTAAATAGTTCTGGCATAATTTGGAGGTGGCTTTGGTTAATTGTCCTGTTGCAGAATGAAATTGGCTCCAATCAAGCGCCCCCCACAGGGTATGGCATGGCGTTGCAAAATGGAGTGATAGCCTTCCTTATTCAAAATCCCTTTTACCTTGTACAAATCTCCCACTTTACCAGCACCAAAGCACCCCAGATCATCACATGACCTCCTCCATGCTTGACAGATGGCGTCAGGCATCTTCCAGCATCTTTTCGGTTATTCTGCATCTCACAAATGTTCTTCTGAGTGATCCAAACACCTCAAACTTCGATTCGTCTGAAGTTTGAGGCGTTTGGCCTGAAGGCCAGCATCGCGGAGTCGCCTCTTCACTGTAGACGTTGACACTGGCGTTTTGCGGGTACTATTTAATGAAGCTGTCAGTTGAGGACCTGTGAGGCGTTGATTTATAAAACTAGAGACTCCAATGTACTTGTCTTGTTGCTCGGTTGTGCAGCGGGGCCTCCCATTTCTCTTTCTACTCTGGTTAGAGCCTGTTTGTGCTCTCACATGAAGGGAGTAGTACACACCGTTGTAGGAAATCTTCAGTTTCTTGGCAATTTCTTGCATGGAATAGCCTTCATCTCTCAGCACAAGAATAGACTGTCGAGTTTCACATGAAAGTTCTCTTTTTCTGGCCATTTTGTGAGTTCAATCGAACCAACAAATGTAATGCTCCAGATTCTCAACTAGCTCAAAGGAAGGTCAGTTTTATAGCTTCTCTAATCAGCAAAACTGCTTTCAGCTGTGCTAACATACTTGCACAAGGGTTTTCAAAATATCCAATAGTCTTCTAACACAGTTAGCAAATACAATGTACCATTAGAACACTGGAGTGATGGTTGTTGGAAATGGGCTGCTATACACCTATGTAGATATTGCATTAACAACCAGATGTTTGCAGCTAGAATAGTCATTTACCACATTAACAATAAGTTAAGTGGGGTAAGTGACCCCAAACTTTTGAACGGTAGTGTACAGCACCCTGGAGTCAATGCTACTTTAAATACAATAGTGTTCAAAATAACAGCAGTCCAATATGACCAGATTAATCACTGTTTCTGTTATAAATGATATCACCACAGGTCACACAATTTACCAGTTGGTGCAGTAGCTTCTTAAAAACATGAGACCATGAATGCGGAGTCTGTTGGTTTTCTGAGTCTGTATATTTGAATAATTATTTGAAAGGGGATGTGTTCAGAATAATAGCAGTGTGGAGCTCAATGAGCGAGGTCATTCTGTGATGAAACAGGTGGGAATCAGGAGGCCCTTATACAAGGGCAGCACATGTTGTACATGCATTTCTCCTTGAAAGCCTGAGAAATATGGGTCATTGGAGACATTGTTCAGAAGAACAGAGAACTTTGATTAAAAAGCCGATTGGAGAAGGTAAAATTTATAGAGAAGAAGAGCAGACAATGATCGGCCGTTCAGCTACAATGATCTCCAAGGCTTTAAAATGGAAACCAAACCAGAGAGACACAAAACGGAAGACGACCATTGGAATGGATGGAACAATGGCCAGAACGTCATAGGCTCAGCCAATGATCAGCTCCAGGATGATCACAGTCTCAGGTTACCTGCGAGTCCTGTGACCATTAGAAGACGCCGGTGTGAAGCTCATCTATCAGCAAGAAGTCCCCGCAAAGACCCACTGCTACAAAAAAGACGTGTGGGAGTGGAGACAATTTACCAAAGAACTCATCAACCGACCAAAGAGAAATGGAGAAACATTGTGGGGACTGATGGAAGTAAAATGGTTCTATTTGGGTCCAAGGGCCACAGACAGTTCATCAGACGACCCCCAAACGCTGAATTCAAGCCACAGTGCACTCTGAAGACAGTGAAGCCTGGTGGTGCCAGCATCATGATATGGGCAGATTTCTCTTACTATGGTGCTGGCCTATTTACCGCAGACCAGGGATCATGGACCAGTTTGCATATATCAAAATACTCGAAGAGGTCGTGTTGCGTTACGCAGAGGAGGAAATGCTCTTGAAATGGGTGTTTCAACAAGACAACGACCCTAAACCAGTAAACGAGCAAAATCTTGGTTCCAGTCCAGTTATGGAGTGACCAGCCCAATCCCCAGACCTTAATCCGATAGAACACTTGTGGGGTAACAACAAAAAATGCCATTTCTGAGGCAAAGCCAACAAATGCGAATAGTTTGTGGGATGTAGTCAAAGCCTCCTGGGCTGGAATAACAGGTGACAGAAGTTGGTTGACTCTATGCAACATAGATGTTAAGCAGTTCATAAAAACTTTGGTTATACAACTATATATTATGTGACTGATACACAGGAATGGTAAATTCTATAAAAAAATTACAGATAATGAGTTTGTAAAGATTAATACAGACACTGCTATTTTTTGGAAAAGCCCAATGTTCATTTTTTCTTATTTTCTGTGAAGTAGTAACAATTCTATACCTTTCTCATCATGATTTGATTTAGAAAACAGTCTGCAATGTTCCCAATGCATGGAAATAAAAACTATTATAAAGATTTTGTGCTTAGCTCATGTTTTTAAACACATTTCTAATATTTTGAACACAGCTGTAGAAAATGATAATGTTATGGTCCATAGCTCAGTTAGGACTGACACGGTGGACACCTGGTATATGTGGATCCTCGGGCCACCACGAGCGATGAAGGTATAGATGCAAATCATGCCAGGGAGTGGAGTCTTAGAGGCCCCCCCTGTGACTGTGGTATAATCAAAGGACATTCCCCTTCTCCATCGGGTCATCGAGAATCTAGGTGACCCGATGGAGCCCGGGCAACATCTGAACAGTCAGCCCTGGGGACCAAGATTAGCCCCAGGGCTTTCTGTGTAGGATGCCAGCATTCAGGGTACACTGTGTGCTACTCTGACTGCTGCCTGTGTCATACTGACAGAGAAAGTAATGTATTAGCATATATAAATATACTAATATATTACTAAGTGTAAAAAAATGTAAAACAGTTCTCCCTTCATGGGATTATAAAACAAAAATAAAATAAAAAAAGAGTGTAGAAAAAAATAAGATAAATAAATAAAAATAAATGTTTAATAAAAAATAATTGTGCATACATTACACACAAAAAAAGCCTACACATATTAGTTACCCACACGACTGTAATAACCTGTAGAAATAATCTAACACAATGGTGTAAAAAAAATAATTTAAAAAACAAAAAAAATTCTTTAGACATTTATATGTAGACAAACAAACACAGATCCCAGCTCACCTGTAATAGCAATTGATGAATGGACAGCAAGTGGGTGCAGGGATCTGGCTGAAAGGCAACACCCCAAAGCAACAAATGAACAGTCCCGAACACACGTTGAAGATCCAGCACCAATGATGTAGATAAAAATATCTTCTTTATTAGAACATTATTTAAAATCCAAGCACGACAAGGCAATGGCGACGCGTTTCGGGTTAAGCACCCTTACTCATGACATAAAAACATATAATTTATATGTAAACTCAAGCTATGCCCCCAAAAAGTACAACTTCTCTCGCATAAAACGAGTCCTCATACAACTGCGTCATTGAAAAAATAAAAAGTTACAACTGTTGAAACGCAAGGAGGCAAAAACTAAAAAATGTTCTGGTCTTTAACTACTTTTTAGGTCTGGGGCCAGGGGCGTAGCTATAGGGGGTGCAGCGGTAGTAGTAGCTACCGGGCCCTGGAGCTTGAAGCGGCCCAAAAGCCCTTCTGCCACATAAGAATACACCAGTGTTATAAATGACACGTGGTAGCCTGGGAGCCCCGTTTCACTTTTTGCACTATGGCCCAAGAGCTTGAAATTACGCCTCTGTCTGGGGCTTAAGGGGTTAAATCTCGGCGGGCTGCCACACGTGCCCCAGAGAGGACGTGTGTGCACGCAGGATGCCTACAGTATCACAGACTGGAGCAGCAGCAAGGACAGGTGAGTAAGCAGCAGTAGCAGATACAGCAACAGGTGCGGGAGCTGGGGACACAGTAGGGGCACGGCCATGTCCGCGGTTCAAAGCGGGGACCACAGCATTGATCGTGACAGATAATAAGCTATTAACAATAATATTAATAATAAACATCTCCTATCTGAAATAAAACAGATAATGTCATATACCAGTCCCTTAACATATAATATTAATTGTTTACTAGAGCCATAACTCAATGGAAAACTGGTAATTGGATCCAAAGCCCCCAAATTTTTCCAAAATTGTATTTATGAAAGGTGTAAAGTTTCTACACTAAGAGTTCCAACATTATCAGATTTATCAACACTATGATACATGTGGCACATTATAAGGCTGTGTGCTCTAACTTTACACTCAGAGCAAGAAAGTATTGATAAAAATGGCCCAGAAAGAAAAGAAAATGTGGAATTCACCTTGAACCCAAAGGAGCCGCTCAACCAGGCACATGCAAGAGCAGTACAGGACATGTAGTACCGCACTGTACAGTAGAGAGGCGGTAATAGACCACCATTCACTGCATGTACCTCACTAATACATGTAAGAGCAGACGGGACATGTATACCCACTGTACTGTAGAGAGGCTACTAGACCACCAATCACTGCATGCACCTCCTAATACATGTAAGAGCAGTACAGGACATGTAGTACCACACTGTACTGTAGAGAGGAGCTACTAGACCACTAATCACTGCATGCACCTCACTAATACATGTAAGAGCAGTACAGGACATGTAATACCGCACTGTACTGTAGAGAGGTGCTATAGACCACCAATCACTGCATGCACCTCACTAATACATTTAAGAGCAGTACAGGACATGTAGTACCGCACTGTACTGTAGAGAGGCGCTATTCGACTTCCAATCACTGCAGATACTGCACTAATACATGTAAGATCAGTACAGGACATGTAGTACCGCACTGTACTGTAGAGGGGCGTTACTAGACCATCAATCACTGCATGCACCTCACTAATACATGTAAGAGCAGTACAGGACATGTAGTACCACATTGTACTGGAGAGAGGTGCTACTAGACCACCAATCACTGCATGCACCTCACTAATACATGTAAGAGCAGAACAGGACATGTAGTACCGCACTGTACTGTAGAGAAGCGCTACTAGACCGCTAATCACTATATGCATCTGACTAATACATGTAAGAGCAGTACAGGACATGCAGTATCGCACTGTACTGTAGAGAGGTGCTACTAGACCGCCAATCACTGCATGTACCTCAATAATACATGTAAGAGCATACAGAAAATGTAGTACTGCACTTTTACAGTAGAGAGGAGCTATAGACCCCCCCAATCACTTCATGCACCTCACTAATACATGTAAGAGCAGTACGGGACATGTATTACCGCACTGTATTTGTAGAGAGGCGCTATAGACCGCCAATCACTGCATGCACCTCACTGATACATGTAAGAGCAGTACAAGATATGTAGTACCGCACTGTACTGTAGAGAGGCACTGTAGACCGGCAATCACGGCATGCACCTCACTAATACATGTAAGAGCAGTACAGGCCCTTGTAGTACCGAACCCTGACTGTAGAGGGGCGCTACTAGACTGCAAATTACTGCATGTACCTCAATAATACATGTAAATGCAGTACAGGACATGTAGAAATCGCACTGTACTGTAAGAGAAGAAGCGATACTAGACCGCCAATCACTGAATGCACCTCACTAATACATGAAAGAGCAGTACAAGATATGAAAGTCCCAACACTGTAACTGTAAGGAAGCTACTAGATTTGCCAATCACTGCATGTACCTCAATAATACATGTAAGAGCAGTACAGGACATGTAGTACCCCCACTGTACAGTAGAGGAGCTATAGACCCGCCAATCACTGCATGCACCTCACTAATACATGTAAGAGCATACAAGACATGTAGTACCGCACTGTACTGTAAGAAGGCGCTAAAGACCACCAATCACTGCATGTACCTCACTAATACATGTAAGAGCAGTACAGGACATGTAGAAACCGCACTGTACTGTAGAGAGGCCAAAAAGACCACCAATCACTGCATGTACCTCACTAATACATGTAAGAGCATTTACAAGGACAATGTAGTACCGCTGTGTACTGTAGAGAGGTTTTAGTAGCCCCCCAAATCACTGCATGTACCTCACTAATACATGTAAGAGCAGTACAGGACATGTAGTACCACACTGTACTGTAGAGAGGCGCTACAAGACCACCAATCACTGCATGCATCTCAATAATACATGTAAGAGCAGTAAAGGACATGTAGTACCGCACTGTACTGTAGAGAGGAGATCTAGACCACCTATCACTGCATACACCTCACTAATACATGTAAGAGCAGTACAGGACATGTAGTACCGCACTGTACAGTAGAGAGGAGCTAATAGACCAGCAATCCCCTGAAATGCACAGCAACTAATACATGTAAGAGCAGTACAGGACACATAGAACTGCACTGGTACTGTAAAAAAGGAGCTACTAGACCGCCAATCACTGCATGCACAGCCACTAATACATGTAAGAGCAGTACAGACATGTAGTCCCCGACTGTACTGTAGAGAGGGAAAACTAACCACCAATCATTTGCATGCACCTCACTAATACATTAATAGCAGTACAAGCCATTAGTACCGCACTGTGCTGTAAGAGGTGCATATACTGCCAATCCTGCATGCATCTCAAATACATATAAGAGCAGTAAGGACATGTAGTAACCAACTGTACTCTATTAGAGGCGCTATAGACCACCAATCACTTCATCCCCCAAACTAATACATGTAAGAGCATACGGGAAATTATATGTCCCCGCACTGTACTGTAAAGATGCTACTAAACCCACCAATCACTGCATGCACCCCTCACTAATACAGGTAAAGCAGACAGGACATGAAAGAAATCGCACTTTACTGTAGAAGGGGCGCTCTAGACCCCCCCAACCCCCTGAAATTACACCTTACAATACATGAAAGGGACAGTACAGTCATATACCGCACTGAAACTGTAAAGGAGTAATACCACCAATACACTGCATCACCTCACAAATACCTTGAAGAGCAGTCCCGGGACATGTAGTACCGCCACTTCCTGTAGAGAGGCGCTCTATACCGCCAATCACTCCCCATCCCCACCCCACTAAAAACATTAAGAGCATACAGGACATGAGTACTGCACTTGTACTGTATAGTCCTACTAGACCCAACACTTGCAATGCACCTCACTATAACATGTAAAGAGCATAACAGACAGGTAGTACCGTACTTACTATAGGATGCGCTATACTCCCAAATTCCCCTGCAATCCCCACTAATACATTTAAGAGCAGTACAGGACATGTAGTCCTCACTGTACTGTAGAAGAGCGCTATGACCGCCAAATCACTGCTTTGCACCTCACTAATACATGTAAGAGCAGAAAAGACATTGTATAACGCACTGTACTGTAGAGAGGCGCTATAGACCACCAAATCACTGCATGTTACCTCACAAACATGAAGTGCAGTACGGACATGCAATATCGCACTTTACTGTAGAGAGGCGCTACTAGCCCCGCCAATCACTGCATGCACCACACACCATCACATGTAAGAGCAGTAACAGACAATGTAGAAACCGCACTTTACTGTAGAGAGGCGCTACTAGCCCGCCAACCACTGCATACACCTCATTTAATACATGTAAGAGCAGTACAGTACATGTTATACCGCACTTTACTGTAGAAGGCGCTACTATACCGCCAATCACTGCATGCACCTCACTAATAATGTAAGAGCAGTACAGGACATGTAGTACCGCCACTGTACTGTAGAGAGGTGATCCCTAGACCCCCAATCACTGCATGTACCTCACTAATACAATGTAAGAGCAGTACAGGACATGTAGTACTGCACTGTACTGTAGAAGGCACTACTAAACCCCCAAAATACTGCATCCCACCTCACTAATACATGTAAAAGCAGTACAGACATCTAGTACTGCACATGTACGTAGAGAGGCCTACTAACCGCCAATCACTGCATGCACCTCACAAATACATGTAAGAGCAGTACGGGACATGTAGTACCGCACTGTACTGTAAGGGGCGCTACTAACCGCCAATCACTGCATGCACCTCACTAATACATTTAAGAGCAGTACAGGACATGTAGTACCGCACTGTACTGTAGAGAGGCGCTATAGACCACCAATCACTGTATGCATCTCACTAATACATTTAAGAGCAGTACAGGACATGAAGTACCGCACTGTACTGTATAGAGGTGCTACTAGAATGCCACTCACTGCATGCACCTCGCTAATACATTTAAGAGCAGTACAGGACATGCAGTACCGCACTGTACTGTAGAGAGGCGCTACTAGCCCACCAATCACGGGCATGCACCTTTCATTAATACATTTAAGAGCAGTACAGGACATGTAGTACCCACTGTACTGTAGTGAGGGCTACTAGACCATCAATCACTGCATGCCCCCTCACTAATACATGTAAAGCATAACGGGACATGTAGTACCCGCACTGTACTGTAGAAGACGCTACTAGACTGCCAATCACTGCATGAAACCTCACTAATACATGTAAGAGCAGTACAGGACATGTAAGTACCGCACTGAAACTGTAAGAGGAGCTATAACCGGCCAATAAACTGTATGCACAGCACTAATACATGTAAAGAGCAGTACAGACATGTAGTACCGCACTGTACTGTAAGAGGGGGTTTACTAACCACCAATCACTGCATGCATCTCACTAATACATGTAAGACAGTACAGGACATGTAGTCCCCGGCATTGTACTTTAGAGAGGCCCCTATAGACCACCAATCACTGCATGCACCTCACTAATACATGTAAGAGCAGTACAGGAGATGTATTACCGCACTGTACTGTAGTGAGGGGCTACTAGACCATCAATCACTGCATGTACCTCACTAATACATGTAAGAGCAGTACAGACATGTAGTACTGCACTGTACTGTAGAGAGGGCTATAGGACCCCCAAATTTCACTGCATGCACCTCACTAATACATGTAAGAGCAGTATAAAACATGTAGTACCGCACTGTACTGTAGAGAGGCGCTATAACCGCCAAACACTGCATGCACCTCACTAAAAACAGTAAGAGCAGTACAGGACATCTAGTACTGCACTGTACTGTAGAGAGGCGACACTAGACCACTAATCACTGCATGCACCTCACTAATACATGTAAGAGCAGTACAGGACCTGTATTACCACACGGGTACTGTAGAGAGGCGCTATAGACTGCCAATCACTGCTGGCACCTCACTAATACATGTAAGAGCAGTACAGGACATGTAGTACCGCATTGCACTGTAGTGAGGGGCTACTAGACCATCAATCACTGCATGTAGTTCCCTATTACAGAGGTTTTAAAACGGCTTATTTCGCAGCGGATTGGCGCCGTACTGCGCGCCGTATTTGCGCTGCAGTACGGCTCCAATCCGTCGCAGTAATTACGGTAATCCACAGTTCTCATAGAGAACAGTGGATTCCGTCGCTCCTCCCCGCTCGGCGAATCCGCCACGGGGGGGAGAAAGTCACCTGCACATAATCCAGGCACAATACGCGCCGTGGATAATTCAAGTTTATGGGGCCGGCGGGCAGCGTCCCCGCCCCCGCCCCTTATTCAAGCCGGAATTGCGAGCGCAATCCGGCTCGCAATTACGGCTTGAATAAGCCGTGTGAACACGGCCTAACTCTGTGTTGTGTTGTTCCTATGTTATTCCTTCTTAAAATGTATCACTGAATTAGTCAGATGGGTGTTACCAACTGGGATGGGGAGGTACCATGCACAGTTTGATATTGTCCAATCAGTATTGAGTCATGCAGGGAAACATAACTTTAAAAATTTTTAATGGTTAAGCCATTTCTGAAAGGGGTTTTTGCCACAAAGCAAAATCCCAGTCTGAGGCCGGCTCATAGTTCACTACCAAAATACGAATTTAACAATGTTCCAGTCAAATCTCATTGATTTCACTGTAAAATACACACCGTCGTTCACACGCTACCTATTTTACATACGTAATTGTACAAAGAAGTGACATGTCGCCGCCCCCTCCCCACGCGCAGTTTAACCCCTTAGACGCCGCAGCAAAGATGGACACAGCTTCTAAATCAATGAGAAACGGAGCCGCGCACCGTTCTTCACTACGATCAGGACATCAGCAGCGAAATTGCTGAGTCCTGATCAGCTAACATGGCAGCAGGAAGCCTTGTGAAGGTCGCCATCTTGGTACACCCTAATGCACTCTATATGCAATGCATTAGGCTGTACAAACAATTTGCGCCCCCTAGTGGTGAAGTTCCCTAGCAGGACTCAAAGTTAAAGTAAAAAAAAAAAGTTTTAAAGTGTAATTTGGTAATGCAACATCTGAAAAAGTCCGATCTATTAAAATCTAACATTATTTATCCCATACGCTGAACGCCACAGAAGAAAAAAAATTCCAAACGGCAAAATTGCATTTTTTTGGTCATTTCACGTCCTATAAAAATTGGAATAAAAGTGAAAAAAAAAGCCCATGCATTCCAAACTGCTTGCAATAAAAAGTGCACTTCAGCCCGCAAAAAATGCCCCTCACTCACATCCATAGGTGTTAGTCCAAAAAAGCTATTCATTGCAGAAAATGGAATTTTTTTTTTACGGTACCAAACCTACATGTTTGATATTGCTGGATGCGGATCAACCTGTAGAATACAGATAACATATCATTTTACTGAGCCACACGGGGCCGCGGCGTGTCCTCAGCGCTATGAGGACCCGGCGGCCCCGCTGGCTCAGTGTCGGTGAGCTGGTCCGACACAGTCTGCGGAGCAGGGAGCGCTCGCTCTCTACTCCGCAGAAGCCCTCAAAGAGACCACTGGTGCTCCAGGCCCACGGCAGCGGCCTGGAGCCCGGCGCGGCTCGAGGCCCCTGTCTGCGCCCCTAAGTGACAGGCAGAGGTAGCGCCCTAGGCGATCGCCTACCTCTGCCTACCCGTCGTCCCGGGGCCGGGGAAAAAGGGACCAATTTTACTGGAAGGGGGCCGCCAGATCCAAAGGAACGGTACCAATGCACGGGAAAAGGTACCCGATGCCGGAAAAATTTTACCATGAAAGGAACATGTTTTTCCCCAGCAAAAGGAACAGACCGGATGCAAAAGGAAAAATTTCAAAATGACTGGAACTCCAAAATTAAAAAGGAAAAACAGGCGCCCGATGACAGGAACATCCAGATGCACAGGACAGGCCAGATCACAGGAAAAAGGTCCAATTCAAAAGAACAGGTGCCCGATGCACAAAACAGGTGCCCGATGCACAAAAAGGGACCGGCCAGGAAAGGTACCAGATGTACGGAAAGGCCGATGCACGGAAAAAAGGGCCAGATGACAGGGGCAAAGTTCCAGATCACAGGAACAGGTACCCGATGAAAGGGAAAAGGGACCAGAAGGAAAAAGGGGGGAATTTCCAGATGCAAGGAAAGGACCAATGAGGAAAAGGGCCAATGACAGGAACAGGGCCCCAAAGCCAGGAAAAAGGGGGACCAGAAATGCACAGGAACAGGTACCAAAGCACAGGGGAAAAAGGGGACCAGATGCACAGGGAACAGGTCCAAGAAGGAACAGGTGCAATGCACAGGAAAAAGGTGCCAAAAGGCACAGGGAAAAGGTACCCAATGACAGGAAAGGGACCAATAAAAGGGAAAGGTACCAGATAACAGGGAAAAGGGGGCCAATGCACGAAAAGGGACCAGATGCACGGGAACAGGGAAATTTGAAAACAGGGAACAGGGACCAGATGTACAGGGAACAGGGGCAGATGTAAGGAAAAAGGTTAAAACAGATGAACAGGAAAGGGCCAGATGAAAAGGAAACCAGATGAACAGGAAAAAAGGCCAGATGCACGGAACAGGTCCCGATGCAAAGAAATCCGAGCAAGGGAAAAAGGGACCAGATGAAGGAAAAAAGGACCCGATGAGGAAACGGGGCCGATAAAGGGAAAAGGGGCCAGAGAACAGGAAACCAGAGAAAAGGAAAACAGGTACCCAAACAAAGGGGAAAAGGTACCAAAAGAACAGGAACCCGAGAAAAAGGAAAAAGGTACCAGTGCACAGGAAAAAAGGTCAGACACAGGGGAAAAAGGACCCGATGTAAAACAGGGGACCAATGAAAAAAGGACCGAGAAAACCCGGGAAAAAAGGGACCAGAGCACAGGGGAAAATCCAGATGACAGGAAACACCCGTTTTTACAGGAAAAAGGTACCAATGAAAAGAACCAAAGAAAAGGAACAGTTTTCCCGATGCACAGGAAAAGGTCCAGATCCAAAGGTACCAGATGCAAGGAACAGTACCGATTACAGGAAACAGGGACCAGATGCCAGGAGCAGGTTTCCAAAGAAGGGAAAAGGGGACCAGCAAACCCAGGAAAAGTTAAAACCTCACAGGGAAAGGGGACCAGATAACAGGAACAGGTACCCGATAACAGGAACAGGTACCCGAGAAAAGGAACCCCGGGACCAAAATTTTCAAAAGGGGAACAGGACCGAGCACGGGAAAAGGGGCCAGATGAACAAGAATAGGTACCAGATGCACAGGAACAGGGACCAGATGCACAGGAACAGGGACCAGATGCACAGGAACAGGTACCAGATGAACAGGAACAGGTACCAGATGCACAGGAACAGGTACCAGATGCACAGGAACAGGTACCAGATGCACAGGAACAGGTACCAGATGCACAGGAACAGGTACCAGATGCACAGGAACAGGTACCAGATGAACAGGAACAGGTACCAGATGCACAGGAACAGGTACCAGATGCACAGGAACAGGTACCAGATGTACAGGAACAGGTACCAGATGCACAGGAACAGGTTTTCAGTGACGGAAAAGGTACAGATGCCCGGAAAAGGTACCCGATGCCAGGAACAGGAACCAGTTAAAAG
Source organism: Phyllomedusa bahiana (assembly GCA_025379985.1). Classification (NCBI taxonomy): domain Eukaryota; kingdom Metazoa; phylum Chordata; class Amphibia; order Anura; family Hylidae; genus Phyllomedusa; species Phyllomedusa bahiana. The sequence continues at coordinate 19,220 of JAODAL010063402.1, forward strand.
GGAAAAAGGTGAAGGGAAAAAGGGCAGGTAAACAAGGGGAA
>JAODAL010063403.1:0-19259 GCA_025379985.1 Phyllomedusa bahiana
TTTTTATGGGCAGATGTTTGCGTTTTCCGCTTGGGGCGGTATTGAACTCTTTCCCTTTCCCCTCCCTTTCCTGTCTTTTTTTTTGTGTTTGTTTTATGGCTATGGTATTTTAAAGACCACTTATGTGTAGCAAGGCGCAGCCCTCCACCCCGTTACGGGGTGCGGGGTTGGTTTATCTCCGATTTCCGACTATGAGAATACAACTTGTTCCCCGTCGGGCCTCCGCACTAGTGGTCTCAAGCAGGATGGCCTACATGTCGATGCGACTTTCATAGACTTGTTTCTTGTACCAACATTGTAGTGCTCTGTTCATTTTATATCCGTATGTTTTTGTAGGTTTTTGGAAAAATTTTCAATTACAACTTATTTTTAAATGAAAACCTGTCAGGTTTTCTAGCCAGGTTTTTAGTACCTCCCAATCACATTTGCGGCTTAAAGCTGGTTCTGTTCGCTATACCTCTTCTTAAAGTGGCTGCTTTTTTTTATTTCATCCAGCTAAGCCAAATATCAGCACACCACCTCTACCTCATGTGTATTCCTTTTATTGTTACATCATGGCTCTTATTAGGAACCGATGCTGGTCCTATGCTGCCATTCCTTTTTCCCTACAGTTATACATGGAAGGTCGGCTTTGGTGGCAGGGGTTCGGTGATAAATTGAGCCTAGCGGTTCCTTTTTGCATTTTCTAATTTGATCACCTCTGCCTCCTCTGTGGAGCCAAGAGTGGATTTTTGGTCGCTACCCTTCCCCCTCTGGCTGTAGAATCAGCTTTCTTGCCACCACGTCCGCCTGGGTTAGGCATTCATGCCCTTAGTATGGTTTCTACGTGCTTGGTTAACATGCCTTAATAGACTACGCCAGGCTTTTCTCGGCTTGTGTTCATTTGTATTCATGTTTATTATTTTCTTTTTCTATGCTTTGTTTGTTACCTGTAATGTTTATAACAAATTAATAAAATCAAAATTTGAAAAAAAAAAAAAAAAAAAGGAGCGTCGGAGTCTGCGATACAACGATGCCAGATTTACATTTTTTTTATGTTTTACTGCTTTTATACAATAAAAACACTTTAATTTAAAAAGAAAACACATGAAAGCCATACACTTTTTTTTATTTTTCTGTGTACAGAGCTATTTAGAGGCTTGTTTTTTGCGGGATGAGCTAATGTTTTCATTGGTTCATTGTTTGAATAATGTTCAAGTTTGCCATGGCGTTCGACACGAATTTTAAATTTCATTTCCAGCACCTTTCTGCACCTTTGGCAGCCATCCAATCAGTGCAGAGCACAGATAAGTGTCAGAAACGTTATCGCTGAGGTGTAGGGCTCTCATTGGCTGCAAAAATCACATGACCATGTTATACAGTATATATTTCACTTTATTGCCTTGTGAACGCCATTTTCAGCTCACTCTCTGTACTGTACAGACTGCTCTTAGTTTGTTAGATAGCATTTTCCTCTCCATAGACAGCAATGGTTAGGGAGTTTGGTATTGCTGGCTGTATCTTTCCCATACCCAGAAGCTGTTATTTGGCAACATTTTCAGGCTCACATAACGCCTAACTCTCATATACATGGGTAAATATTATACAGAGTGCTTGGATTTGCTAAATCATACTCAGTGCCCAAAGTTCCGTTCTTGCAATATTGGGAGTGAAATCATTTTATAACACACCGTCTCCAATTCTCCTATACAAAGAAATATATTCTAAATAGTGGTTGGTAGATGACGATTATTCAGAGTGATGACATTTTGGCAGTTTTGGGGGTGAAATACCTTTCAAATAAACCATGTGTTATTGTCATGCAGATATATATCCATATGTTGCTAAATCTTACTTAACACCAAAAAGTGTAATTTTGTCAGATTATAAGTCCACATAACGCTGAAATATGCCAGTGCGTTATTGTGATCCACATATATATACACTTCTCTCTTTTATTACATATATCTTGTGCCACGCGCAGAGTTGTGATATGTAGAAACCAATGGTACTGACATCTAATCTAGTCGAACCGGAACCTCCATATTCCTCATTGGCATGTACTCGCTGCCACCAATGGTACTGCCATCTAATTTAGTCCTGCCTGCAGAGGCATAAGTTCAAGTTCTTGGACCCTGGTACAAGAAGTGAACTAGGGCCCCCCGTTACCAGGGCTGCCATCAGTCATCTATTATCCTTTTCAGGGCCCCATACAGCCAAATCAAATGGGCCCCCCCCCAAATTACTAGTTCCTATTTTTTAACATTTTAAAGTGGGCCACTTTTTGATTAGGGCCCCTGACAGGAGTACTGCCCGTACTGCCCTATTGGCACCCCTGCCAGTTGCCGTGTGCCATTTCCAATATCAGTGTCTTCTTATGTGCCAAAGAGGCTTTTGGGCCCCCTTAGGATGCAGGGCCCCATAACAGCTGCTATCGTTGCACTCCCTATAACTACACCCCTGCCAGCTGAACCTCCATCTTCCCCATTGGGATCTTCTTGCTGCCACCACATATATCACATGTACACAGCTTGCAAGCAGAGGCGTAACTTGAAGTTCCTGGGTCTGGTGCAAGAAGTGAAATGGGGCTCCAGCCAGTTACCATGTGCCATTTACAATACCGGTGTCTTCTTATGTGTCAAAGGGGCTACCGCTGCACCTCCTATGGCTAGTCCCCTGCTTGAAAGCTGTCCTCCTCTTTTCAGTTAGCCATTGAAAGGAATGAAGTATTTAAACCTCTCAATTTTTTTCTGTCACTCTTGGAGCCAAATTTTCTTCACTAAAGTTGTTCCATGTATCCAGTTTACTGTTATGGATGGTAATTCCAGCTTCCCCTCACCTGTATAAGTATAAAAATGATCTTCTCCCATTGATTCTAATAGGGTTCGAGTTCAATTCGAACCTCGAACTAAACACCACTACTGTTCGAAGTTCGACTTGAACATTTTACTGTTCGCTCATCACTATACATGACATAGTTTTTATCATACTTTTACTCAGTGGAGCGATACAATTACAGCAATACTCAATTAATATTGTTTTTTTTTCATGTTGTAGCATTATAAAAAAAAGTATTTTTATTGTGTAAAACAATATTTATGCATCACTATCTTCTGATATTTATAACTTTTTTTTTCCCCGTATACCGAGCTGTGCAAAGGTCTTTTTTATATGGGCTGAACACACTTTTTCGGCGGTATTACCTTGGCATTTATATGATATTTTTTGTACTATGGCAAGAAACTAATAATAATGTAATAGATTTATAGGATAGGTCGTTACACATGCGGTGATACCAAAACTTTGTGCTTTTTTATATTTTTGATCTGTTTTGAAGCGATTCATTTTTGCAATGGGGAGAGGAGGTGTACATCTTTTATTTTATTAATTTGTGTATTTTCTTACCTTTCTTTTTATGTTCACTTTTGCTTTTCATTTTAATTTTTTTTTTTTACGTGTTCCAGCAGGGGACTTGACTCAGTGATCTATTAAATTGCTGCTACTGCTACGTATTGTAGCTGTCAATCGCCATGCCACGGCCAGGTGTGGTGAAGTCACAGGCAACACAGAAGCCTTTATAAAGCTTTCTGGTGACCATAGAAGCCATCGGCACACCACAAGTGCGTTGCCAATAGAGATAGAGGGAGCCCCTGTCCTCTGTCTTTCCCTTAGTTGCCGCGGTTGTGATTGACTGCAGCATCTAAGGGTATAAATTTCGGCGACCAGTGCTTGCTGTAATATAGCTGTTTCCATGCTCTAATCATGCAGGCTCCACTTGTGACTTTGCAAGATCTTCATGACGTACCCATACATTAATTTTCGGGAACCCCTTTCCGACCACGACATATGGGTATGTCATATGTTGGTAACGGGTTAAAAATGTTTTGTTCACATTGATTAGCTTTTAACATGTGGGTAAATAAAGACTATTACCAAATACATTGCTGTTCTGATTTAACTTTGTTTAGGAGATAAAGGAAATTTATTATTGGGTAGTGTAAAACACATTTCCTAGGTTAAAAACCCCATTTCTGCTCCTTTTTCCTCTCTCATTGCTTCAAGCTGCTATCTGACCATGGTGAGTCATAGTTTTACTCAGTGGAGTGGAGTCACTCCCTGCTGACCCTTATCTCTGGCACAGGAGGTTGTTTATCTTAGCAAATTACAAGTTTTAACCCTTAGAGCTCTGTAATAGGTTCAGCTTGGAATGGCAGAGCTGATATACCAATCACTGATGTAGAAACACCCACAGTGTGATCAGGAAGTATGAGTCTAAATCTACCTGTGGCTCTTCGGTACAGCATTGTAAGACAATCCCTTTAAATAAAGGAAATATTAGGGGTATTCTAGATGAAACATCTGCCATTTTGTGTGTGAAGCTTCTCTGCAGACCTTTCCAAGTTTACAAATTACAACAAACCCTATGTAGTCCTGAATCTGCAGTCCTATGCCACACCAATCCATGAACCTCATTTTCTTGGTAACCTATAAACATTGGAAAATGGACACTTTGGGTGACATGTATGAATGGAGCTGCGCCAGTATTCTGGCGTACTTTGAGCCAAAAAGTTGTCCTAGCCCTGGTCTGTAGATGTATGAACAGTTACACTCCAAACTTTGGGGCAATGAGCGCCGGCCCCAACACTTTGTAATGCGCCAAAGATGGATGTCTTCTGGGGGCGTTGCACCACATTCATAGGATTAGACACATTTATGAATGTGGGACGCCAAAAGTAGGTGCAGAACTGTTCTAACTGACAGACCAAGTTATAGCTGGTCTGTCTTAGGCCAAAGTTGTTGTAATCACTAATACTACTACTGTATATATACTGTAGAATAGGGCTAGAACAGTTTTTTGGTGCAAAATACACAAAAAAATGGTGCAGCCAAAATCTGACATGTCGCCCATAAGTACCTCACAAGTATGAGTTCCATAGAAAAGCTGGATTACCATTTAGTTTTTTGCTTCACATAGGTCTACATGGGAGCTGAATACATAAAATGGCATAATCACATTATGTTCTAATTTCTTTCTTGTTTTTAACAGACTTTCCTCAGCTTTTGGGACAGGAAAATAAAGGCAAATAATACAGTTCACTAATGATGTCTCTAATTTCAGACAAAGTTATCGAAGACAATGTATATATGAATGTAGAAGAACTAAATGGTGCAGCAAAAGCATCCAAATCCATGGGGAAGAATGAGCCACCAACAACAAAGAGTTAAGTCAATTAAATGTATATTTTGAATATTGCCTAAGACTGTGCATCCTGGAAAACAGGGAAAATTTTAAATCCTGTTTGTAATCTATGACAACATTTCTAGCCTCTGGTCTCTGACATTTTAGGGTTAACACAGGGATATTGGGCCTTGATGTTTAAATCTTATCTTACAGTTTATTGCCTGTGCTAGGAAAATTAATTGTTATTGCTATTAGATCTAGAGTCCCTGTGATGCCAATGAGCTGTCAGTTTGACATAAATATAGTTAACGGATAACATGTAGACTCCAGCAGCTTCTTCTTTTACCAGGTCTCTGAGGCTCTAACTCAGCACCTGTTGTATGTAAGTCAGAAAACACAGGCTGCACTGTTGTCTATGAGATGATTTTTTAAGTATAAAACACTTAACAGTATTTTCTTTACAACCTTTATTAATGTATATATCTTTATGCCAGTACATTATACATAGAAAAAGAGATGAAAAAGTAAAAATCCCACTATTTTGTTGGTACTGGTTACAGTATTACAAAAAGTAAAGCTGAAAGGGTAAAACTATAAAATTATAGTATAATTATATTTTCTAAAACACTTTATAAGTAAGTATTGTTAAAAATTATATTACACAGGTCAACATGATATCTCTACAACTTTAATAATCTGTACAATACAGTGAGTGAGGTTATTATTGTGATAGGTAAATGATGTACCGTAAATTACAATGGTGAAAATTAATTTTTTCTGCACTGAATGAGCAGATATCACCACCACATAAAGATTAACAGTTGACAAAATTATAAGACTTTTTACCACTACATGTCATTGGCAAATCAGAGGTTTGCACTCAGCAGTACAATGAAACTCTTCCATTGGCAGACACAGAGCACAATCTGGTAAGTTTCCTTCTTTGGGAGGTACCAACTGTGCAGGGAGAGCTGAGGACATAGCTGCTTGTACAGGGTTAATCTAAGTCTCTCACTTTACATACACTGCAGCAGGCATAGCAAACTGAGGACATATGTGTACAGGGTTTACCTGTGGCTTCCAGACTTCTCTGACTTCTCAGAGTTCACAACACACACGAATTCATATTACACTGCTGCTAATGTAATAACACCCAGCATGGCAGCAGAGAGCTTTCCAGTGTACAGATGGAACAGACTTACAGGCTCTCACCTGCAGAGTGGACTCTCCCAGCTCAGAAGCAGGAAGTTTCACAGAGCTGACAACATAGTGATCCATCATACAGTGAGGAGCCTGACTTCAGTCCTGTAACAAAGGGCCAGCGGGTTTTTTTAAAAACTGAATTACATGTGAAATATAGTGTTGAGCGATTACGTTGGCCATCGACATCTATCGATGGTCGATAATCGACCATCATCGACAAGATAGTCGATAGTAGATTATGATCGATGACCATTAAAGTCTATGGGAGAGCAACAACACCTTCATTCTTATACCCAAACAGGGCTGGAGAAGCTGGAATTAACATCCACAACAGTCAAATGGATACGTGCTACATCTTAGGCAACACACTTAGGTTATAAAAGCCACAGAAAAAAAATCGCACACCATTCACTATCCCTGTCTTGTACCACAGCATGACCCTTAAACCTGCATCACCCACAAATTAAAAAGTGCCAGAAGGCAGTATGATTTGAACCATCATTTTACTTGAACTGGACATTGAATATCCCTGTCCTGGAACGCAGCATGAGCCCCAAACCTGCATGACCCCCAGATTTAAAAGTGCCGGAAAAAGGAGTCTTTCAACCACCATTTTAGTTTCACTGGACATTGACTATACCTGTCCTGGGCCACAGCATGAGCCCCAAACCTGCATGACCCCCAGATTAAAAAGTGCCGGAAAAAGGAGTCTTTCAACCACCATTTTAGTTGAACTGGACATTGACTATCCCTGTCCTGGGCCACAGCATGAGCCCCAAACCTGCATGGACCCCAGATTAAAAAGTGCCAGAAAAAGGAGTCTTTCAACCACCCTTTTAGTTTCACTGGACATATACTGTCCCTGTCCTGGGTAGCGCTTGCCCCTCCGTATGAGAGCGGACCAATTGAGCTTCACTTGGAAATACCGGTGGTTAACGCTCCTGTTACACCCAGGTGCCCTTTCTCTTGGCATTCTTTTTCTCATTTTACTTAACGTGCTGGAGGAAATTATCTCTGTACTTTGTTCTCTGTCCGTGCTCCATACTCCATGTCCTCTGAATAACCTACATCTGGTCAAGTTTTCCTGTACCTCCCTTGTACAATTCAGAGGAATTTTTTTAACAGCTATTTTGTACATGCAAGTTTTATAGTAGTATAATACTAGTAAAAAAAAATTTTAAAAAAGGATGGAATCCCACCATGTCTTAGTTTCTCTTTTTTTTAATTGTGTTAAATGGGATTGTCTCTATACAGGGATTGATAGCTATGTTAAAGATCTTGCAAAAACAAGTCATTTTGCAATATGTGTCCATTAACAGTGTTCTACCTATTCCTGTTTCTGACAGCACCATCACCCTTGAGCCACTCTTGACAATTGTGAAGAACAAATGTCTGTTAGAAACAACATTTTTTTATAATAGGACCTGTAGTATAGCTGCATGTCACAGCAAAATGCCCCCCAAAAATTCAAAGCATGACCCTTGAGCCACTTTGGACAATTGTGAAGAACAAATGTCTGTTAGAAACAACATTTTTATAATAGGACCTATAGTATTGCTGTATTTACATTTAAGTGCAAGGTGCCTCAATGAACAAAGCTGTAGTGTGCCAAAGTGAAAAAACCCGTATCTGTAATGTATTCGGATAATAAAAGGTATTTTTAGGCACCTATCAATTCACCTGTGGTGACTACAAAATTGCTGTATTCACATTTAAGTGCAAGGTGCCTCAATGAACAAAGCTGTAGTGCGCCAAAGTAAAAAAACATGTATCTGTAATGTATTCGGATAATAAAAGGTATTTTTTGGCACCTATCAATTCACCTGTGGTAACTACACAATTGCTGGATTCAAATTTAACTGCAAGGTGGCTCTATCAACAAATCTGGACTGGGCAAAAGTGCAAAAAACACGTATCTGTAATGTATTTCGGATAATAAAAGGTATTTTTTGGCACCTATCAATTCACCTGTGGTAACTACACAATTGCTGGATTCAAATTTAACTGCAAGGTGGCTCTATCAACAAATCTGGACTGGGCAAAAGTGCAAAAAACACGTATCTGTAATGTATTCGGATAATAAAAGGTATTTTTTGGCACCTATCAACCTGTGCTGACTACAAAATTGCTGGATTCTAATTTAACTGCAAGGTGGATATATGAACAAAGATGGAATGGGCAAAATTGAAAATGAACACCTATCTGAAATGTATACTGATAATTAAAGTGGAGTTTTGCACCTAACAAAGATACCTGCAGTTACTAGAAAAGATGTGTATCCTAATATAAGTTCAGGCTGCCCAATATCCAGGAAATATTTCAATAGAAAACTGTTAATAATAAAGCTATTGCAGTACAATGTCTACACTAAGTCTTGGTGAACTTTATCCAGTATTCTTTATAGAGCTTGTCTGTGTTCGCCCGCGGGCCCCCCCCCACTCGCTCCCCCCATGACTTTACAGCGGTAGATGCTCCTTTAAAATTCTCTACCTAACTATATAAAATCTTCCAATCTCTAATCTAACTAAATTGTAAGGATCACAGCTAACAGTAGAGCTTTCTCTGTGAAGAAATAGATTAATTTCGCTGAGCTGTTTGACACAGGAGAGCGCACGTCCTTCTGCTCTGAGACCTGAGAGACACTGAGGCTGAACAGGAAAACGCTGTTCTATGTAAAACGAGGTCATGTGATTTTTTTCCCGCCAATCGCAACCATACACATCCCAGTCATGACGTCGCACACACATCTCACCCTGCTCTATTCTGTAAGCTGATTTGCTGGCCGCCAAAATGACAGGAAGCGCCGAAAATGGCACAATCTTAATAGATGATGCACAGATTTTAACCTAAATTATCGCATGATCTAAAAATTTCGATCAACATAAAAACTGTGCCGATTTCAACTTTGTCGATAATAATCGCTCAACACTAGTGAAATACTCTCATTTTTCTAAAAAAAACATATTTGAGAAAGTGTTTATATTTTAGTCTTTTATTACTTCATAATATTTTCTGGTGGTGATAGGTCCTCTTTAATCCATAATAATAAAATATAATAAAAAATAAACTATATTTTTTTGGAACTGATGGCTTCAGAACTGTGGTGTCACAAAGGTGAGGGGTACAAACACCTAGAGAGATTTCTGAAGATATAGGTGAAGCCTCACTCTCCATCCAGCAACCAGACTCTAAAAGAGGTCATTCTTGAAAAATGGAAAAAGATGTTGTTATCTGTCACCAACATGTTCATTCCTTGCCTAGAAGACTCGAGGCGAGTCCAAAAATTCGCGGCACCGCGGCAGTTTTTAGGCGCATTAAATCAGTGTAAAGTGCACCCTAAAGCACGATCCTCTCAAAAATCTGGTGTCAGATATACCTTACATAGTAAACATAATACATCTAAAAAGGTGCATTGCGCAAATCGCTGCACATTGTGTATGCAACGGAGGTGCATAATGTATCATTACTAGTGTATGTAATGCGCCTCAATAGGCACATTTCGTTATGGAGGCGTAGAGTGTATCATTTTTCGGTGCATTACAATCTGTCGTGCCCGGCATAGAATGCGCCTAGTTTTGGTGTATGACAGTTCATTTACATCGCAAATATGGCATCAAAACTGTTTTTGCCACAAAAAAGACCCAAAAAATGGTGGTTTCGTATTGGGACATGTCACCATTGGTACTGTCCTTAAAAATGGTGGAGGTTATACAAAATTCTAGATGTAGTAGTTTTTAAAGGAGAGGTGTATTTATTTTTGCAGCAACTAATTTGAGTTAAACTAATTTTTAAGTGTATCTCAACTTACAAAAAATACACAAAATGCAGCACAAATTGTGACTAGTTTTATTGTTGGTGTAAAGTAAATGAAAGAATTTCAATATACACATATTGCTATTGGCAATCTTTATCTAGTGTTGAGCGATTACGTTGGCTATCGACATTGGGCGATAGTCGATAGTCTGCCACCATCGATAAGGTTTTTCGATAGTCGATAGTCGGTCATCTCCGATGACCATTAAAGTCTATGGGAGAGCAACAACACCTTCATTCTTACAACCAAACAGGGCTGGAGAAGCTGGAATTAACAGCCACAACAGTCAAATGGATACCTGCTACATCTTAGGCACAACACTTAGGCTATAAAAGCAGCAGAAAAAAATCACACACCATTCACTATCCCTGTCTTGTACCACAGCATGCCCCTTAAACCTGCATCACCCACAAATTAAAAAAGTGCCAGAAGGCGTATTATTTGAACCATCATTTGACTTGAACTGGACATTGAATATCCCTGTCCTGGAATGCAGCATGACCCTAAAAACCTGCATGACCACAGATTAAAAAGTGCCGGAAGAAAGTAGTCTTTGAACCACCATTTTAGTTGAACTGGACATTGACAAACCCTGTCCTGGACCGCAGCATGACCCTTAAACCTGTCTGACCCACACATTAAAAAGTGACGGAAAAAGGAGTCTCTCAACCACCATTTTAGTTTCACTGGACATTGACAACAACTGTCCTGGACCGCAGTATGACCATTAAACCTGTCTGACCCCCAGATTAAAAAGTGCCGGAAAAAGAGTCTTTCAACCACCATTTTAGTTGAACTGAACATTGACAAACCCTGTCCTGGACCACAGCATGACCCTTAAACCTGTCTGACACACAGATTAAAAAGTGCCGGAAAAAGGAGTCTTTCAACCACCATTTTAGTTGAACTGACATTGACTATACCTGTCCTGGACCGCAGTATGACCATTAAACCTGTCTGACCCCCAGATTAAAAAGTGCCGGAAAAAGGAGTCTTTCAACCACCATTTTATTTGAACTGGACATTGACTATACCTGTCCTGGACCGCAGTATGACCATTAAACCTGTCTGACCCCCAGATTAAAAAGTGCCGGAAAAAGGAGTCTTTCAACCACCATTTTAGTTGAACTGGACATTGACTATACCTGTCCTGTGCCACAGCATGACCCAAGGCCGGAGTTACAGTGGGTGCGGTGAGAGCCCAGGCTGATGTCCGTCATCTATTAACACGCAGGTTAAAATGCCTTGATGACCACAGCAACGAAAACTGTCGTGTGAAGCAGAGTGCGAAGCGGAAGTGTGAGAACTCCAGCCTTCCTCAGTACACACAAGACCTGGGTAGCGCTTGCCCCTCCGTATGAGTGCGGACCAATTGAGCTTCACTTGGAAATACTGGTGGTTAACGCTCCTGTTACACCCAGGTGCCCTTTTTCTTGGCATTCTTTTTCTCATTTTATTCAACGTGCTGGAGGAAATGGTCTCTGTACTTTGTTCTCTGTCCGTGCTCCATACTCCATGTCCTCTGAATAACCTACATCTGGTCAAGTTTTCCTGTACCTCCCTTGTACAATTCAGAGGAATTTTTTAAACAGCTATTTTGTACATGCAAGTTTTTTAGTAGTTTAATTCTAGAAAACACATTTTTAAAATAGGATGGAATCCCACCATGTCTTTGTTTCTCTTTTTTTTAATTGTGTTAAATGGGTTGTCTCAATACAGGGATTGCTAGCTATGTTAAAGATCTTGCAAAAACAAGTCATTTTGCAATATGTGTCCATTAACAGTGTCCTACCTATTCCTGTTTCTGACAGCACCATCACCCTTAGGCCACTCTTGACAATTGTGAAGAACAAATGTCTGTTAGAAACAACATTTTTTATAATAAGACCTGTAGTATAGCTGCATTTAACAGCAAAATGCCCCCAAAAATTCAAAACATGACCCATGACCACTTTTGACAATTGGAAGAACAAATGTCTATTAGAAACAACATTTTTAGAATAGGACCTATAGTATTGCTGCATTTCAAAGCAGCATGACCCAAAAAATTAAAAAAAAATGACTTCTCAGCCACTATTAAAAATTGTGAGGGAGAAATGCCACTTAGAAGCCACATTTCTGTTCCAAAGGACCATGATATTATAAGTCCCCTTATATTCTCACAGCAACATTTGACTTCCCAAAAAATTTTTATAAACATGAAATAAAACTTCTCAGCCACTGTTAAAAATTGTGAGGCAACATGACCCCAAAACCATTGACAATGCAAAAAATTCTAAAGATGAAGTGAGTAAATGGAATATGGTTTTTGTCATGAAACCCCTTGGTGTCTTTTACAGTCTCCTCACAGCAAAACCAGCAAAATGAACTGTTGGGAACTGAGAATAAAAATTGCAGTAAGAAATGATCATTGTAAAATGAAGTTTTTCAAGAGGACCATTTCTGTTTGGAGAGGACTGTGAAGTAGACCAGCAACTAATCGGTGACCTCGGCAATTGGGGCCACAACATCATCAGAGATCCATGCCTGATTCATCTTGATGAAAGTCAAACGATCCACATTATCTGCGGAAAGCCGGATGCGTTTGTCTGTAATGACTCCTCCGGCTGTGCTGAAGGTCCGCTCAGATATGACGCTGGCTGCTGGGCAGGACAACACCTCTATGGCGTGATGAGCCAGCTCTGGCCTTTAGTCCATTTTGGATACACAGAAGTATATTGGGTCCGGAAAACATAAAATAACCTCTGTGTTGAGAAGAAGATATTCATGCACCATGATCTTAAGGTGGTCTCTGGGTGTTGGATGTGTGCCCTGCGTTACATGCGTTGGTGAGGTGATAAATAAAGATTGCCAGAGGTCACCCATTTGGCTGCTGCCACATTGCCTGCTGCTGCTGCCGCTACGGCTACTTGGCACTCTACTGCTATCACGTCGCTGGCGTTGTTCCACCGTGACATTTGAAGAACGTGAAGCAGACGCAACAGATGTCTCCAGTTGATCAATCAGCAAGGTCTCCATTTCCTGCATTTTACTCTCTATTTGGGTGGGTGGAAGGAAAGTGCTGAGTTTTGTTTTGTACCGGGGATCCAGGAAGGTGGCCACCCAGTAACTGTTGTTCATTTTGATGGCCTTAATGCGAGGATCATGTTGGAGGAAATGGAGCATCCAAGCACTCATGTGAGAGATGGAGCCTTGATTTCCCAAGGCTCTGGGTCGAGGGGCACTAGCAAACTGATCTTCCTCATCTTCCTCCTCCGCCTCAAATTCGCGCCAACCTCTTTCCAAGGCAGGACGTCGTTAACATCGGTGTCAAAGGAATACCTCCTCCTCCTCCTCCCCCGCAGCCTCCGGCACAGCTTTAACCTAGCCCTGACTTGCCTGAGATAATGCACCCTGAGAGCTGATGTGCCACCTTGCACCAGCTCTGGACCCCGAACCACTGCCTAATGAAGACCGATGAAATTGTGAAACTGTCGGGCCTTGTGGATTTGACGGAGAGAAATGCATCTGTGTCTGTCTCCTCCTCCGTCGCTGGCGGGACCTGTTGTTTCAGAGTGTCCAACGATCGTTCCAGAACTAAGATCACCACAATGCTCATGCTGACAAGGGCATTGTCCGCACTGACCATTTTGGTGGCTTCTTCAAATCTGGCAAGGATGGTGCAGAGCTCTTTCACCTGCCTCCACTCTCGGTGGCTCAACACCCCGAGGTCCGCTGCTTGTCAGGCTATGTTCACTTCGTACTGCGTAATGGCATTGCGCTGCTGCCACAAACGCTGGAGCATCTGGAGGGTGGAATTCCAGCGTGTTGCCACGTCAACAATGAGAACGGTTGACGGTGGAGGCCGAGCTGACGCTGCAACGCAGCCAGGGAGGACAAGCAGGGTGCGAACGGCGTGAAGTGCGAACTCAGACCTCGAGCCTTCTTCAGCAGGCAGTCCCAGACCCGGTAGCTCTTTAGAAATTTTTTTGGACGACCAGTTCACGACATGTGCCAGCAAGGGATGTGCTACCAGCCTACCGATCTTAAGGGCGGCCACAGATTTCGCCTGTTATCGTATACCACCTTGCCTGGCACAATTTCTTGTCACCCAGCCAGCGCGCGGACTCGTGGCGGCCAGCCGTCCACAGCTCCTGACCTGTGTGTGGACGGTCTCCAAGACAGATTAATTTCAAAACGGCTTGGTTTCTCTGGGCATGTGATGCCAGCAGAGGACCTTGGGGGAAAGAGCCCTGCACCATCCCTGCGGTTTTGAAGAGCGTGCGCCGAGTCTGAGAGCCACTGTCACCCTCAGAGACATCCACCCAGCTCACCCAGTGCGCTGTTACAGAGATATAGCGGCCTTGGCCGTGCTTACTAGTCCCTGTGTCGGTGGTGAGATGGACTTTTCCGGACACAGATGCAGACAACGCGCTTGAAATTTTAGATGACACGTGGCTGGCCAGGGCAGGGACGGCTTTTCTGGCAAAGAAATGCCTGCTCGGCATCTGGAATTGGGGCAGGCAGGGGTCATGACGTGGCGGAACCCATCTGTGTCCACCAGACGGAAAGGCAACATTTCCAAGGCCAAAAGCCTGGCAATGCCGACATTCAGGCTTTTGGCTTTGGGATGGTTTGGGTTAAAGTGTTTCTTTCTGCTCACAAACCTGGAAGACAGAAGGCTGGCTGCTAGACTGGCCGCTGTACGGCGTGCAGGTCGTCAAACTGGCGGAAGGAGAAGGGGTAGGATGGTTCTCTGGTGGTGCTGGGGGTTTCTTGGGTGACGGTGGAGGCTGAAGCGGAGGCTGATCCCTGAACATGACTCTGAAAGACATGGCAAACTGAGGAACGCTTTGGGGGTGGCGGAGGAGGAGGAGGCGGAGACAGAGGGTGTGACAGTGGTTGGAGGCCTGGCGTCGGTTTTGGCCTTTTTTGGCCAAGTGTTCCCTCCATTTCAACTCATGCATTCGCTGCATGTGACTAGACATGTTGGTGGTGTTTTAACCACTTAAGGTTCTTCCCTCTACTTATGCGTTTACGGCAAAGGCTGCATATGACATCACTGGGTGAATCAGAGGCTTGCTCAAAGAAGGCCCAGGCTTGAGAGGTCCTGGACCTTTTTGACGGCGATAAGCGAGGAGCGGGGTTTGCGCTGACCGTGGCTGGCGGAATCATATCAGCGGACTTCTGCGACCGCCCTCTCCCTTTTTGTTGGCTCACCCTGCTCTATTCTGTAATCTGTTTGCTTCCTCGGCCACTGATAGGGAAGCGCTCGAAAAGGGCAATCTCTAATAAGACCACATATTTAGCCAATGTCGCATTCTCATTCGATCACCATAAACCCTTTGGTCGTTCAACTTTGTTCGATAATAATGCGCTCACAAGCCTGCAAACCCGACTGTCCTAATTTTTGCATTACCATATTCTTCCATCCTTATACAAAGTAACTCTTCATTTAAGTAAACTCTCCTCTTGATCTTGTTACATGCCTACAGACCAACCGTCATTTTTTCAAAAGTTTGTCTTCAAAAATGCTGATTAAAACCCCATTAGACACTAGTTGAAAAAATTGCTGCTCTCATGTCTGTTCTGCTCTTTTTTATGTGCTTGATGATGACAATTTCTAAAAGCCAGAGAGGGCAGAAGAATTTACGACGTGTCTATGGGAAGCCGTACGCATTAACATGAAGGCGATTGGCGACGTGTTTTTACTAGATTTTCACATGAACCCACCCAGCGAAAGACAGCCTATAGTGGTATTCAAAACTTACCCCTTATCATTTTCGCACAAATCATGAAGGAGCCCTTTCGTACAGTAAATATATCATGCTAGTCCCCTACTTTTTGCGCAACCCCATTGCTCCATGTTTCGAAAATAAACATTTTGTAGAAGGTTTTTGGGAATAAAATTTTTGGTAAAGTCTCTTATTAAATGACGGGAAAATCTTTTTTCAGGTTTCACAAAATCCTCTTAATCAAAACAAAATTCTTTATTCAATTTTATACTGCCAAAAATGTCTTATCAAAAGGATTAGTGCCCAAAAATGCAAAAAAAGTTTTTTGGTTTTAGAAAATGGTATTCTTGCACCAATTCCTGTTAAAAAATAGCTTTTTTTCAGATGATAACGTTAGTGCGACAATGAAGAAAAGGGTTATGCGCCAAAATCCAAAAAAAAGGATTGCTTATGCAATCCGTAAAAATAAACGTATTTTTGCTCAGAGCAATTCACTTGTGGTGACTATAAATTGCTGTTTCAAATTTAAGTGCAGTGGATATATAACAAAGGTGGAATGGGTAAAATTGATAAATGAACACCTATCTGAAATGTTTTATGATAATAAAAGTGGATTTTGGCACCTAACACAGAGACCTGCTGTTACTTAGAAAAAGATGTGTATCCTAATATAAGTTCAGGTGCCAATATCAGGAAATATTTTAATGCAAACGTTAAAATAAAGAATTGCAGTGCAATGTCTACACTAATCTTGGGGAACTTTACCCTGTTCTTTTTTAGAGTTGTTTGTGTTCGCCCGCGGGCACCCCCCCTCCCCGCTCCCCCGTGACTTTCCCGGGAGAGCTCCTTTTAAAATTCTCTACCCAACTAAAAAAATCTTCCATCTCTAATCTAACTAAATTTTTAAGGATCAAGCTAATTTGAAGGTTTCTCTGTGCAGAAATAGAATAATTTTCGCTGAGTGTTTGGCCACAGGCAGAGCGCACGCCCACCCTTGAACGCTGAGAGACATGGGGCGAAAAAGGAAACGCTATTCATTTAAAAAGGTCAGTGATTTTTTTTCCCGCCAATCACAACCACACATCCCGTCAACTCGCCAACATCCACCCTGCTCTATTCGTAACTGATTTCTGGCCCCCAAAAATTTCAGGAAGCGCTGAAAATGGCGCGATCTTAAAGAGATACAGATTTTAGCCTTAAATTTTCGATGATCTAAAATTTTTGTCACCCTAAAAAAACCTTGTCGATTTCAACTTTGTCGATAATAATCGCTCAACACTATCTTTAACCCATGTCTAATTATTGTTATATATCCATATTTTTCTCATTTAAAAAGTAACTTTTATTTAGAAACTCTCTATTAGGCTATGTCTAACGGGACAAAAAAATCAGTTTTTTTTAGTGTTTTTTTTTCTAAAAAAAAACCCGAAAAAAAAATGAAATATTCCCCTAACTCTATTTTAAAAAAAATGCTGCTTTCTCACTGAGCTTCTTTTTTTCTCGTTTTTTTTTTCTGGTCGGCTTCTGAAACAAGTTCTAAAAAACGCCCGAGCAGGCAGAAAATTTTACAGGTGTCTATGGGAAAAGGGCCGGACTCTTTTGGCACTTTTTTGGGCGTTTTCAATTGTTTTTTGCCACAATTTTCAATGAAAAAACCCCCCAAACAAAGACCACCCATAGTGGGTATTAACAAAGGTTACCCTTTCAAATTTGCATACAAGTGTTAGTGCCTTTTTCTACTATTTGTAAAAAATGATATGCTTTCTCTAACGATTTTGGAACTCTCTTTTTTTTTGTAAAAAACATTTTTTTACGGATTTTTGGGGCTAAAATTCTTTTCTTTAAAAGATTTTTTTTTAATAACGTTTTTTCGCTTTCTGACGCAAAAACCCTTTTTTTCAGGTTTTGGCAAAAACCTTTTTTATGGGTTTTTGGGACTAAAATCCTTTTTTTAATTTTTTTACCCAAAATTTGTTAAAAAAGGATTTTTGTGCCAAAATCCTCAAAAAAAGTTTATTGCGCTAAAATCCGTAAGAAAATGGATTCTTGCGCCAAAATCTGTTAAAAAAACATATTTTTAGCATCAGAAGTGAGATAACGTTAGTAGCACAAAAATCTGTTAAGAAAAGGATTTTAGCGCCCAAATCCATAAAAAAAGGATTCTTGCAGCAAAATCCGTAAAAAAAAACGTATTTTAGCGTCAGAAGCAAGAGAACTTTATTAGCTCCAAAATCTATGTCGCTTCTGACGCTAAAAATAAGTTTGTTTTACGGATCTTGGTGCCAGAATCCGTTTTTTTTATGGATTTTGGCGCTAAAATCCTTTTCTTTACAGATTTTGGCACTAATAAAGTTATCTCGTTTCTGTCGCTAAAAATATGTCTTTTTATGGAAAAAGCTGAATTTGTAGCAGCAAAAGCGAGATAACATTAATAGTGGCAAAATCCATAATAAAAGTATTTTATTAGCAAAATCCATAATAAAAGTTATTCGCTCAAGTCCTAAAAAATTATTTTAGCAAAATCGTAAAAAAGTATTTTTTGTGACAAAAGCAAGATAACTTTAATAGTGACAAAATCCGTAAAAAAAGTTATTTCAGTGCCAAAATCTGTCAAAAACTTATTTTTAGCGCCAAACCGAAAAACTATTTAGGCACCAAATCCATAAAAAAAGTATTTTTTGAAAATCAGACAAAACAAGTATACCGGCAAAATCCGTAAGATATATTTTAGTGTAAGAATCCGTAAAAGGTATTTTATCGTCAAAATCTGTAAAACGTATTTTTGTGTCAAAAGCTATGAAACGTATTTTAGCACCAAAATCTGTAAAAAAACAATTTTTAGCGACAAAAGCGAGATCATTTTAATAGCGCCAAAATTTATAAAAATGTATTTTAGCGCCGTAAAAGAAGTATTTGTGGCGACAAAAACAAAATAACTTTAATTGAGCCAAAATCCTTAAAAAAAACTGTATTTAGCACCAAAATCCATTTAAAAAAAATCCTTATTTTTAGCGACAAAAATGAGACAACTCTATTAGCGGCAAAATCCGTAAAAAAAAATCATATTTTAACGCCAAAATCCGTTAAAAAAATTTACTTTTGCCCCAAAATCCCTAAAAAAAAGTATTTTGGCGACAAAAGTAAGATAACTTTATTAGCATCAAAATCCGTAAAAATAAGGATTTTGATGCCAGTAAGACAGTAAAACGACTACAAGATCACATATAAATGCAATAATGTCCTTTATATCCCCTTTTGTAGGGCGGAGTCACATCCAATGGCTTAATTTATGCATACATTAAAAAACAGACTTGAAGAGAAGCAAAAAATGCACGTAAAGAAATGGGGCCAAAAAACCCCGACATTT
>JAODAL010063404.1:0-19258 GCA_025379985.1 Phyllomedusa bahiana
TCCCTGTTCGCCCTCAAAACATCAGACGGTCGAAAATAAAAGTGGGAGAAAAAACCCTAAATTAGGGGATTCCCGGAGTCGTTTCACTACGACCTCTTCAAGGTCTAAACCAGTATTTTCAACAATCTGCTAGATCGACCACCGTCTACATATATAGGGATCAATAGGGCCCACAGAGCCCTCAGACCTCCGAGCTCAGACCCTCTCCGCCCAAGAGACGTTATATGCCGGATTCACTACTTCGGCCTCAAAGAGGAGATCCTTCGGAAATCCAGAAACAGACGCCAGCTTTCCTACAAAGATGCATCCCTTCAAATCCTATCAGATCTCTCACATCATACTCTAGCACAGAGAGCCATGCTCAAGCCTCTACTCGCCATTCTGAAGGAGAGAAACATCACATACAGGTGGGGGTATCCATTCGGCCTCTTTTCACGCATTGGGGATCAGACACTCTCCATACGCTCCCCCGAGGACATTCCTTCCTTCATGCAGGCCCTCCAAATTCAGAACAATACCTTGCCGGAATGGCCCTCTGTGTCATCCCCCACTTCTAGAAACGTTAGCAGACCTGACTCCAAAGAGGGCTCAGCAAGATCCGGAGGGGGCCTACCACCGAGACGATCCAAACCTCGAGGACGTAGACCTGATGGACACCCCACCACTACTGGTAGTAGCCAAGGCTCTCCCCCTTCACTGGACTCTTGAGATCCACTGTGTATGTTCCACTCTGTACACCCTTAATCTCAGGTGCGGCTGTCAATTGTGGTAGGGACCATAGTTACAACTCCCTACCCTCTTTGGTGACTCTCCATGCCCATATTACATATATTCTTACAGTTATGGACGTTAGCCAGGTTTCTCAATTTGTTACAGAATAGGAGCTGCCTCTTTTGATGTGTGCCTTTCACGTTCCCCCAATAGGTAGGGGATCCTCCCCTGGGCTTTCTGTACGCTCAGTGGCCTCCCTGTTTTGCAGATGTCTGCTCTCTTTAACACTACTTGTGTTGGTATTCCATTTCCCTCCCCCCCCCCCCTTTTTTTTTTTGCTTTTTCTCATTTCCCTCTCCCTTGCGTCTCTCTCCTGGCCCCTCCTGCCCTCGTCGGTGGCGGCGTTCCTCCCGGCGGCCTGCCCACGTAAATCCTGCCTAACCTTTGGGGGATTCTTAACATACCCCTCCTTTAATGCAAAGGGACTCAACTCCCCTATGAAAATGTTGAATATTCTGCATCACTTTCACCACCAAAAAACACACATCTTATGTCTCCAAGAGACGCACTTCCAGACAGGACACACCCCTGTTCTCAGAGACAGGTTTTACACCCATTTGGCACTTTGCCAGTTGCTCCCATTCTAAACACGGGGGTAGCGATAGCAATACACAAATCCTTCCCGCACCAGGTCCTGGATTGTGTAATAGATACAGAAGCCAGATATATTGTTCTGAATATCTCTGTGAATGGCCAAATTTTCACGATCATAAACGTCTACGCACCAAATCGAGGGCAGGTTTTCTTTCTCACTTCATTTCTTTACAGGATCTCCCCCTCTTTGAAAGGTACGGTTCTCCTCTGCGGGGATCTCAACTTAACTCTGGACCCGACATTGGACAATTCCACGGGTAGAGCCTCTCTATCTTATTCCGCCATTAAAAAAGTTAAAAGAGCCCTCCTGCAATGTCAGTTGTGTGACAGCTGGAGATTACAACACCCCACTACTAAGGACTACACCTTCTACTCAAACCCACACGGGACATACAGTTGCATCGACTATATCTTAGTCCAACATAATGCCCTGCCTTGTTTACAATCCTCCTCAATAGGTAATATTCTTTTCTCAGACAATGCCCCCATATTCTGCTCTTTTCTGGTCCCCTCAGTGTCGAATCTAGCTAAAATGTGAAGATTAAACGACTCCTTGCTTTCTGATGTGGCTTGTGTAGCGGAACTTGAATCATCAGTGGAAAATTTCCTGTCGGACCATGCACATGACGCCACAGCTCCCATTTATAAATGGGAAGCCCTCAAGTGCGTGCTCCGAGGGATTTTCATCAAACACGGCAGCAGGTTGAAAAAGGCGAGAGCTCACTCTTTATCCCTAGCCCTGCAGAAAATATCCTCTCTGGAATTACAGCATAAACAAGCTCTATCTCCTTCTATTTTAAAGGACTTGCAACTGGCACGATTGGAGGCGAAGCGCCTTCTTGAGATTTCCTGGGGTCGTTACCTCCAGTCGTGTCGCAGTTCGTTTTACGAACATGGGAATAAAAAGCGGGCGCCTCTTAGCTAGGGCCACGAGGGAGAGGATTTCTCGCTCCTTCATACCTTGTATCAAAAATTCGGATGGGAACTTACTCCACACCACACCAGACATTTCAGGAGCGTTCAAGTCGTTCTACTCGAAATTATACAATTTACCAGACCGTCAAACTCCCTCCCATAACCATCTTCGCTTCCCTTGCTCTCTCACCCCCCTTCCTCAGGAAGTAATCCAGGGTCTGGAGTTACCATTTTCCCCTGAAGAATTGCGTACAGTTATCCGTGACCTGCCCGGAGGTAAAAGCCAGGGCCCGGACGTATATTCGGCCAAATTTTTTCAATGTCTGTCCCATAGGCTATCCGTCCCCCTTCTAGAGGCATTTAATAGCATTTTTTCCACATCCCACTTTCCTGTGGCCTCCTCCCGGGCACATATAACTGTTATCCCAAAAAAGGGGAAAGACCCCCAACTCTGCAGTTGCTAGCGACCCATTTCGCTACTCAATGTTGATCTCAAGATTTACGCCAAATTGCTGGCTAACCGACTCAATGTCTACCTTCCTGAATTAATACACCCGGACCAGGTTGGATTTGTGCCAGGGAGAGAGGCCAGGGACAACACACTCAAGACCCTGGACTTAATTCATCATGCCCGACTCCGTAAGATCCCACTTATGATTCTTTCTTTAGACGCCGAAAAGGCCTTCGACTGCATTTCATGGTCCGCTCTTATTCAGACGCTAGCTCGCATAGGCCTTGGTCATGAATTCACCTCAAATTCTAGCACTGTATCATTCCCCCTCGGCCCAAGTTAAAGTGAACGGTTCCTTCTCAGAGGCTTTTTCCATTCATAACGGCACACGTCAAGGCTGTCCCCTCTCGCCCCTGCTCTATGTCCTCATTATGGTGGGCCTTTTGGGCTCGATCCGCGCCAATTCAGACGTTAAGGGAATTACATTGGGGGGACATGAATTCAAATGCTCTGCGTTCGCAGATGACCTCTTGACCTATGTCCACCTGGACACACAGCCCCGGGGGCTGCCCACCACACACCACCACCAATCCACAAATTTCCTTACCTTCCCTGATGTCTGAATTGGGGCGGTTCGCGGCCTGGTCTAACTGTAAGATCAACATGTCGAAGTCTGAAGCCCTAAATATCTCCCCCCCCCCCCCTCGGTTGTAGCCCTCCCTGAAAGCAACATTTCCTTTCCTCCTGGCCCTCAAGCGCAATATACCTATTAGGGACGAAAATCCCCGTCTGACCTTCCCAAACTGTTTGAGCAAACCTTCCGACCCCCCCCCCCACCCACCCCCCCCCCCCCACCCCCCCCCCCCACACCCCCCCCCCCCCCCCCCCCCCCCCCCCCCCCGCATCCTCTCACCAATTTACGCGAAAACTCTACCACGCCTGGACAGTCAAAGACCTCTCATTGGTTCAGGGAGGATCAATGTCGCTAAAGATGATCCCTCCACCAAAACTCCTCTACCTATTAACCAAACTGTGCCCTTTCCACTCCCCGCCTCTTTTGGCAACAGCTACGCAGAATTTTCACGGATTTCATTTGCACCCAGGCCGCCCTAGAATCAAATAGAGCACGATTTATAGCAGACCCAAGGACATAGGGAGGGGAGTAGAGTCTACCATAACTTATAAGCCTATTATTTGGCCTCGGCCTACCAGCGCTTTATAGAACCTGGTTCATACCCCAGAGGCCACAAGCTGGTGGGTTTTTAACGCACAGACTCTCAGTCCTCTGTCGTTGTTTCTCTCTTCCGTTAGGCACCCGAAGCTCATGTTACAGTAAGTCGGAGGCCCATTTCCTTCACATACCCTTCAGACCCTGATACTCTGCGTAACATAAAACCCCAAATTCGCTACTTGATCTCGTGGGCCCTATAACCTCATCACAGACAAACCGACTCTTCCCCCCTGGGGCGTTCTCCAAATACCTTTTTTGGGGTACACCAAAACCCATCCCTTACAAGTACATGCCCTGATTTCTCAAGGTCATCTTCGCCCCCTACCCGAAATTTTAGGTCAACCCCAACAGGTGCCGAAATGTTATTCTTTTGAATATACCCAACTCACACATTTTCTTTCTTCCATGCCTCCCAGCACTAATTTTCAGCGCACCATGTCCACCTTCGAACGCCATTGCTCTACCATGTCTCCCCCGCGTCACTTAATCTCAGTTCTCTATCATTTGCTTTTGGATCTCAATGACACGTAGTTGCCGTCTTATTTGCTGTCCTAGGAGAAAGAACGAAACAAAACTTTCACAGAAGATCAGTGGCACAGGTGCTTCCATCTGAACTCACAGGCCGTCATGGCGCACTGAAAGGCACAAGAGACCAGCTATAAAATATTCATCTAGATGGTACAAGGGTACCGTCCTTGTACACATAAATGGTTGCCACAATGTCCATCGACATGCTGGGCTGTGGGTCGGAGGTGGGGACTATTTCACATATTTGGTGGGCTCGTACAGCACATCATAACCATTCTTGGACGGAAGATTCTCATCCGCAATCAGAGATTGCAAACAGTGCACTTATCATCCCTGAACGCCCAAGCAGTCCTTTTATTCATGTTTCCACTCCTGACGTTCGATGCCATATAAGAAATCTCCTACACTAGGCACTTATTCCAGCGGCCACGTCCAGTCATACCCACGTATATGGTAGTCAACATCTACCCCCGTCCCTGGCCGATTGTGTGGATGAGGTCGCACTCGACACAATCGCATTGAGGAGCTTGTGGCTAAAACCAATGCCGAGACATAACCAATTTGTGAGGGACTTGGGTTCCTTAGGAGACGGAGACCAACTTCCACGGAATTTCGGACCCTAACTCTTTAATCCACCTGAGTCCCTTGCATCCCTCCCCATATCCAGTGGCGCATAGTGGTGGGCATGGTCCATGGGGGGGCAGAGTTCGTCGTCGGGGGGGTGGAGGGACTGGGATTGAGAGACCTGGTTGTTGGCTTTTTCCCCTCCCCCCTCCTTTCCCCTTTTTTTTTTTTTTTCTCCTTCCGCTAACTTTCCTGTCACTGGGGGGTGGGGGGGCCCCTGCAAGGGACCTTTCTGTTTTTTTAGAAGCCAATAGGGGGTATCAATGGCACTTTTTCATGTCCCTGGAACACAACATCCATTCCCAAATAAATCAACACCTGATTAATAAGTGCTAATTGAAAGCTTTGTAAGCATCCACCTGTTGTGGAACAATAAGAAGACCCTTGATCACAAGTAGAGGGGGTCCTTGCAAAGCTTCTGAATCGTACAATTCTGTTTGCTTGCCGTTTCTCTCTATGTAAACCTGTGTTTCGAACTTGACTCCTTTCATATTGGTACAGCTTGTTATGTTTTAGTGCTCTGTACAGACTTTGCTTATATTTGAAAATCCAATAAATTTTAAATAAAACAACCTTGATAGGTGGCGGAGTACAAAAATCCAATGAAGGCAGCCTCGTTCCTTCCATACCACCAAGACTAAAAATGAAAAAAAATTGGCTTTGACACATATCCAAAAACCATCTATTCTTGAAAATCAATGAGTATAGTGCAAACAACGTGAGATGTTGGCAGTAATATACATACACATTCCAAATACCAATAGCACACTATCAAATTTTGTCTTTTTAGTCTGTGTATGGAGGAGTGGCTGCCTTCATTGGCCTTGAGTTGGGGGGGGGTCACATCCGCCACATTCAGTGCAGCTGATGCTCAGTAGCTGGTTCTTTCACTCCTGATTATGGAAGTCCATGAACAGGCTCCAATGAGAGGCGTAACGTTACGTGCTAAGGACCCACCTGCATTGGGTTCCACCATATATTGACTGCCGCACCATTGCTTGACACCTATACTCATTTTTTTCAAGAAAAAGGTTTTTGGATGTGCAGAGCCAAATTCTGTCGTTTCAACCTATATTTTGCACTTTTATTTTAAGCCATATCATTAGTTTTCTGTTTATCAACCCCTGATATTCTCGTACTCAATGTGAAGTTTGGTGAATCAACAGGAGCGAGACATTTTTCTGTGGAAAAAACAAAATGTATGGGACCTAGACGCGTGCGTTTTCTAGGAAGGGATCAACAAAAGAATTCACAGCGATATTAGTAAAACAGGTTACTTCAAAGAGAAGATTTTTGGATTAACCAATTTGAGATCTTTAGTCTCCAAAGTGTTAAATGAAGAGGCGGTAGGTGTAGCGGTTCTTGTAAGCGCCCCCCTCACAGGTAGTAGGAGAATTATTAATGATATGTCTTGAAAATAAAGAGATATAAACTATAGGTTGTAATAAAAATGCAGACCAGACGTTAATCCTACGCATTGTTTTTAACCATGTGTATTGTAATTTGTTTATACTGTGATTACATGCTGTCCCCAGATTGCTTGCACAAAGGGGGGCGTTTCTCCCGAAACATAGCAGGTCTGATGAGTGGAGGGCGGAACAAGCTACTCGCTCGGAGCTACAGTGTTTGCTAAGCCGTGTCGGCTGTGAGAGGACCCCGATAATTTCAAGGAGCGGAAGAGCGAATTAAAGCGCCATCACGCCCCGGAGCTGCATCGCTCAAGACATAAACCGTGCCGAGAGTATCCTAGACTGGACTTGTATCGAAACTGCAAAAGAGGTGACTTTCTTTATCTTTTATAATACATGAATATTTATTGAAGATTGTTTGCAAGACGAATTTGGTAACATTGCGAAAGTATTAAAAGTTTCTTGATAGAAAATACTAAACGAAGTCTTTCGGCAATACTAAATTTGGAAGTTTGGACAAGATGGGAGTAGGAGAACGCCAGGTTGTGCTAATAATTAATACAAGCGTAACCACTGTAAGCGTAATTCCCAGTTCTGCAAGAGAAGTAGCGATTTGTATGTTACGTCTCCGCAGAATCTTATCAAGTTCCAGGATTATGTGATAAAGTGGATGAGTGATTGTAGAAAGCAGAAATCCTGGGACTGTGTCACTGATACAGTTACAGCTTATACAAGGATTATAAGGCGCTTCAGTCACACAGCGGCAGGTTGTCTCACTGTACAAGGAGTGAAAAGTAATGATAAATACACACCGTCGAGTCCCATCATTATCTCCAGCGCTAAAAACACCAGGCAAAATAAAAACAACATACACAACAAACACAACCGATGTGAGTGTGCAGCACAGACAGTGGCAAGACAGGCGGTGAATGACTCCATAAGGTCCTGGTAGGTTGTCCCAGGTAGCTGAAGGTGACTGCATCCCACATGCTGGTGGAGGGTCCATGGAGCCAACACCACCATCCAGGGGCCCCGCACATATGCTCCACTAGGGTCCAGGGTAGTACTTGAAAGTCTTTGTCCTGCTCTTCCAACCAATGTCAGACGTCTTTAGCCGCCTGTCATATCACATTGTCCCATCTGCCCAGAGAGTTTAATCAGCATGTAGGGGTGTACAAGATCTGTAAAAAGATTCATACTGAATTGGGGTGAGGACACTTTGCACATGAATGAATGGCCAGTGCACACCCTAAAAACCCCCCCCAGCAAAACGTGAATAACCCAGAGAAACCAACCCAAATTTGCCCAGTCGGGCAGAAGGTTCGATTCTGATACTGCCGGGAAAAACAGAAGCTTTCCTGCTGATGTAGCTTGGTTATTAGAGGTGTGGTGACATCAGTCTTCTCCAGGACCCCATACACAGTAGGGTTAGCAGAGGTGCAGTGACATCCATCTGCTCCGGGGCCCCATTCACAGTAGGATTTGCAGAGCGGCAGTGAGATCCGTCTGCTCCGGGCTATACACAGAAAGGGTTAGAGAGGTCCCAGTGCATCCCTGTCGGCCCATCCACAGTAGGTTAGCAGAGTTGCAGTGATCTCTGTCTCTCTGGGCCCATACAGTAGGGTTAGCAGGGGTTTCAGTGACATCTGTCTGCTCCGGGGCTTATACACATATTAGCAAGTTCAGTACATCCTTGCTCGGGCCCCATACCATGGGGTTAGAGAGGTCAGGGAAACTTTTTTCCGGGCCCCAAAAAAGTGGGGTTTACAAGGGAAAGGACCCCCCCTGCCCCGGGGCATACACAGTAGGGTTACAGAGTGAGGAATCTGTTCCCCTGATCCACGTTTAAAGGGTTCTCACCACTTCCCCCTTTCCCCAAACAGCAGCCGCCAACAGATCACAATATGTGAAAGCCAATAACAAATCTTTCTGCAACTCTCATATTCGCCATTTTTACTCTTAATAGCAACAAGAGATAAGTGTGCAGACAGCCTATCACACCTTACATACCTAGCAAGTCACCGCTCCACAGGGAATTCCTGCACAAGCTACATACATGACTTTGGAAGTAGGAAATGGTCATAAAAAGTGGTCCTGCTGGATCCATCTCTGGCTTTTCCCAAAATAACTTAATAAAAACTGCAGGAGTTTTCCCACCTAAAAGGAATGTTTGTCTTTTGTGGTTTGAAAAGAAAAAAAATCATTAAAACATATTTTTTATTTTAACAGAACAATTCTGTAGGATCTCTGAAGGAAACTGCATGTCCTCACTAAGTTATAAAGTAGAAGAATCTATCTGGCAGCACTCTGCAGGGGATAACCGCAATACCCTGACTGTACATCCAGGACGAGAGAGTACAGACCTGTCCTATAATCCCTCCCATCATGAGGAACCTTCTCCTGACCGACCACAGATGGTTTTCCTGCATACAGGCCAAAAAGAGGGTCAATGTGGTAAACGGTTTACAAACCACTCAAACCTTGTTACTCACAGAAGAATTCACACCAGGGAGAAGCCACATTCATGTTCTGAATGTGGGAAATGTTTTACAGACAAATCAACTTTTGTTATACATGAGAGAACTCGCACAGGAGAGAAGCTACATTCATGTTCAGAACGCGGGAAATCCTTTACAGAGAAATCAACTCTAATTGCACACAAGAGAACTCACACAGGAGAGAAGCCTTTTTCATGTTCAGAATGTGGGAAATCTTTTAAACATAAATCAAGTCTTGTTACACATGATAGAATTCACACAGGGGAGAAACCTTTTTCTTGTTCAGAATGTGGGAAATCTTTTACAGAGAAAGGAACTCTTGTTAAACATGAGAGAATTCACACAGGAGAGAAGCCTTTTTCATGTTCAGAATGTGGGAAATCTTTTACAGAGAAAGGAACTCTTGTTACACATGAGAGAATTCACACAGGAGAGAAGCCTTTTTCATGTTCAGAATGTGGGAAATCTTTACAAAAAATCGATTTGTTACACATGATAGAATTCACACAGGGGAGAAGCCATTCTCATGTTCAGAATGTGGGAAATGCTTTTACAAAGAATACAGATAGCTACACATGAGAGAATTCACACAGGAGAGAAGCCTTTTCATGTTCAGAATGTGGGAAATCTTTTACAGACAAATCAACTCTTGTTACACATGAGAGAATTCACACAGGGGAGAAGCCTTTCTCATGTTCAGAATATGGGAAATCTTTACACAATCAATCTTGGTTAACATGAGAGAATTCACACAGGAGAGAGCCTTTTCATGTTCAATATGGGAAATCTTTTACAAAAATCTTGTTACACATGAGAGAATTCACACAGGAGAGAAGCTTTTTTCATGTTCATAAGATGGGAAGTCTTTTACAGAGAGATCAATAGTTACACATGAGAGCATTCACACAGGAGAGAGGCCTTTCTCATGTTCAGAATGTGGGAAATGTTATACAACGAAAGCGATTCTGGTTACACATGAGAGAATTCACACAGGAGAGAAGCCGTTTTCATGCTCAGAATGTAGGAAATCTTTTACAAAAAAAATCACATCTTGTTAGACACAAGAAAATTCACACAGGAGAGAAGGTGTAATGTTCCTTAAGAGGGAAATGTCCAGAAAACATGACTTTGTTGAGAGAAGTTGCACAGAATGTGGAGAATGTTTGTTATTAACCCACCTTCCCAGAGCTATAACTTTTTTATTTTTCCCTCTACATAGACAAATGAGGGTTTTTTTTTGTGGGACAAGATGTAATTTCTAATGATGTTATTCATATTACCATAGAATATACTGGGAAACAGCAAAGAAATTCTATGTGTGGGCAAAATGTGAAAAAACAAGGTACTTGTTTGCAGGTGTTTTGCTTTTACAGCGTTCAATCTTTGGTATAAATGATGTTCTCTGTATTCTACAGGTTGATACAAATCCGGCAAAACCAAACATGTACGGTTTTCGTTATGTTTTGGTACTGTAAAAAAAATTGCCTTTACTGATTAGGGGAATATTGCTCTTGTCCTACCTATTACTTTGTCTCCCTCTGTGCTCCTCTTAGCCCTATTATTGCCTTTTAAGCCATTTCATTTACATTATTTGAATCTTATAATAAATATTATCCTTTTAGTAGCCTTTCATTGCTCTAAATTCATATACCAGGGGCTGTTTTGACCGATCGGTTTTGTGGATGCACCCAAATTAGAGTGCCATGTAGTATTATGTGGAGTTAGAGCGCCAGCAGCCGGAGTGTTAGATAATATCTCCCGTGTTTTGTGCCTTCATCCCTCCCTTTTACTCTGGAAGCAGCAATTTGTGAATGTATTAGCACGCTGGTTATTTCTTGGAGCCCTAGAATCTGTTTAATCCAGTAACCGCTGGAGCCAGTTTTCACCTCCCTGACAGAGCCTCATTTTTTAAATCTGACGTGTCACTTTTTTGGGGAATAACTTTTTGATACTTTTACCTTCCATGTGATGTAGAGAACATTTTCTCATAATATAATAATAATAACCGTTATTTATATAGCGCCAACATATTCCGCAGCACTTTGGAAGGTGTAGGTACAAACAAAAAGACATACATTGCACAATGAAAAGCTACTTACAGATGAGACACAAGGTGTGAGGGCCCTGCTCGCAAGAGCTTACAATCTATTAGGGTGTACGGGTGAGACGAAGGGTAAGAAGTACTAGATTTACAATGGTCCAGCCATGTGACATAAATATGTGGTTCTTTTACATAGAATTCGTATGGACCTGACAGTACATCTATATACAGATAAGTGCCGAAAATGAGTGCGCTATAGTGTGAAGGGGAGGGGGGTTGGGTTAGCCATTAGGAATTCTGGTAGGCCAGACTGAGAAGATGTATACTCAGGGCCTTCTTAAAGCTATGAGAGTTCTGAGTGTGACTGATCGCCCACAGCAGCATGTTCCAGAGAATTGGTGCCGCACGTGTGAAGTCTTGGACACGTGCATGGGAGGTTCAGATGATTGCAGAATGTAATCTGATATCATCAGCAGAACGGAGAGACCGGATAGGGTGGTAGACAGAGATGAGGGAGGAGACGTAGGGGGGTGCAGTGCTGTGGAGAAATCGAGTAGGGTGGTAGACAGAGATGAGGGGGGTGCAGCGCTGTGGAGAGACCGGGTAGGGTGGTAGACAGAGATGAGGGAGGAGATGTAGGGGGGGTGCATCGCTGTGGAGAGCTTTATGGGTGAGAGTGATAAGTTCATGTTGTATTCTCATGACATATTGTGCTTTAAGTTAGTAAGAAATTTTGGTCCACACAATCCTTATTTATTTGTGGAAAATATCAAAATCTCATGAAAAATTTGACATTTTCAAACTTCAAAAATGTCTGCATGTCGGACAGACTGTTATTCCACTCAAAATAGTTTATACCTGGCATCTACTATATGTCTACTCTAGGATGGCATCATTTTTTAAATGTCTTTTTATTTTTTACAGAAATTATGTCCTCGGCACTCATGGTCCTTGGAGGGTGCACACCAAAAGGGAATTGTCACGGATGCTGGTAGTGGATCCGCTGGACCACCGCAAGCGATGGGGTAAGCCGTACCAGGGAGCGGAGTCTAAGTAGAACCCGGTTTTCACCAGAGCTCGCCGCAAAGCAGGATGGACTTGCTGCGGCGGGAAACTACCAGGTCGCTGCACTGGCGCCTGCGACTTGTAGCAGTGTGTGGCAGCCAAGGGCCAGTGGTGGTACAAAATCGTGAGCTGTAGGGCGTTAGTCGGGGACATGCAGGAGGTAGGACAGGTGGCAGAGGTTCGTGGTCGAGAACAGGTGCGTAACGGTTCGGTACACGGTAACAGAACTCGTTGCCAAGAAACGGTTTCTCTTAAAGGTGTAGGGCACTAAAGATCCGCGGGGGGTACCGGAAGGAGAGGAAGTTTATAGGGTCAGCGACCAGCCTTACCCAATAATAGACGCTGGCCCTTTAAATCTAAGAGAGCCGACGTGCGCGCGCGCCTAAGGCACGGGGAGGCGCGCACCACCCGGCAGGGAAGTCCCAGGGATGCGGGAGCGAGGTCAGGTAAGGGACGCCGAGCACAGGCCGGGACACGGGCTGCAGCGCTACAGTTCCCGGACGCCGGAGGGGCCCCAGCGACACGAGGGCGCCTGCAGCCCGGTCGGGGGGGGGCTGCGGCCCCACTCGTGACAGGAATACCCGTAGAAAGAAAGTAGGTTGCACTCCAACGATTGAAATTTTTTTATTTTCTACAAAACTTTAATCATTCCAAATGACAAATATAAAAGCCGACTTCATATGTGGTACTCCTGAAAGAGAGGTTGCAGCACAGCCAAACAGCAGTGGGGGAAAGGTTTAAAACGGAGTATTTTAAGCGAGTGAACGAGTGTGTTTTCCCTATAAGTGTTTTTCTTTTAAGTATGGAGACTTAAGATTGAGAGACTTTAGATTTGGGGAGTTTAGAGGGGAAAGTATTGTATTCCTTATTATTATTATTTATTCATATATTCTTTTGGTTACATCTCATGAGTTCCAGTTTGACAATGTGTCCAGTGCATACTGTGCAATGATGCCATATTGAGCAGCGAGTTCAAGGGGGCATTACTGCTGTTGCAAGATGTGTGCACACTGCACATTTAGAGCCCGCATCCTTGGATCTAAAGGAGCAAGTGCGACACTGCGATCATTGCCAACTGGAAGCGAGTTTGGACTGTCACTGAGCAATCACTCGCTAGGTGTAGATGTGTGGAGTGTGGCAGCATGGAGGTGCAGGAACATGAGGAAGTAGCTGGGTAACGTTAGAAACAAGGGTAGGGGCAAGAGGTCAGGAGGCTAGTCTGAACTAATGGCACACCCCAATAAATTTGCAATAAAAAAAAAGGGGGGTGGGGAAAAATTGGCAGATGAGGGGGATATCAGCTCAGAAATAGCATCTTGCTTGCAGCAAGAAAACTACCCCTGTTTGCTCACAGTAGATGGGGAATAGGAGTGAGGTCAGGTAGACAGGTGCTAGTAGTTGGGGACTCCATTTTTAGGGGCACACACAGGGCAATCTGCCACAAAGACCGGGGATCGTCGAACAGTATGTTGTTACTGGGGCAGAGTCCGGAGTTCGACATATCGCGGATCGGGTTGCAGGATTGCTGGGTGGGGCTGGTGAGAATCAGCTGTCATGGTGCACATTGGCACCAATAAACAAAGTGTAGAGTAGTGGAGTGTCCTTAAAAAATGATTTCGGGACTTAGGCTTTTGGTTTTTGGAGAGAACTGGAGCTGACTTTTGTCTTGGCTACAGACTTATGCTAGGTTGGGCTGCACCTAAATGGGGAGGGTGCAGCTGTATTGGGGGACAAATTTGGCAGTAGTTGTGAGGAATATTTAACCTCGGGACTGGGGGGGAGGGTAACTTACACATATAGCATGCATGAAGCTAGCTGAAGATAGAGAGCTGGGAATAAGGAAAATAAAATGGGGTGGAGTTGAGGGAGGGGGTTTGTATGTAGCAATAGTTAAAAAGATCCATAGGAGAAAGGAATAAATACTGAAAAATCTATTTATTTCATGCTGACCAATGCCAGGAGTCTGACCAACAAAATAAATGAACTTAGAAGTACTAATAACTGAGAAATATATGACTTACTGGGGATAACTGAGACTTGGATGGGATGAGAGCTACGGACTGGGCGGTTACTTATATGGTTCAGTTATTTAGAAAGGGATCATAAAGACGGAAGGGGGAGGGTGTATGCTCTATGTTAAATCCTGTTTGAAGCCAACACTGCGGGTAATGACTTTAGGTACAGGTATTGAACCTGCTGGAACCTTTATGGGTAAATATACATGGGGGTAACAATAACAATATAATACTTTAATAGGGGTCTGTCTATAGGCCTCAAATATAACAGAACCCATGGAAGTGTACTCTCAGGCAAATAGATGAGGGGCTTAATCAGATTGAGGTTATTATTAGGGGACTTTAACTATCCAGACTTCATTTGGGAATCTCTGAACCTGTAGCTCTCATAAAGGAAACACGGTTTTGTCAATAAACTAATGATAATTACCTTTGCCAAATGTGCATGGAACCGACTAAAAGAGGAAAGGCCCTTTAGCCTTAATATTGACTACTAGACCGACAGAGTAACAAAGGTTGGGTTGCGGGGCACCTAGGGAAATAGTGACCATAAATATAATACACATCCATTTATCCTTCAATAGGCTTTTTGTCAAGGAGCCACAAAAAACACTGATTTTAGGAAGGCTAATTTTATTCTGCTTAGGGAGGCTATAAACCGTATTGATGGGGACAATGTGTTTGAATATGGAAAACAAAATATAAAAGGGATATTTTTTAAAAACATACTAGGCTACCACTGTGAGAGGGTACATACCATATGGTAATAAATAATTAGGAAACAGGAAAAACAATGTGGATTCAACTGGGATGTAAAAGGAGGAATAAATACAAAAAGAAGCAGTTTCACCTACTAAAACAGGAGGGTAGTTAGTGAAGAGGCATAAGAAAGCTATATGGGAAAAAAAAAAAAAATTAAAGTGGTTTGTAAAATAAAGATAAAGGAAGCAAAGCTGGAGAGTAAGACATATTGCTATAGAAGAAAAAACTAACCCCAAAAATATTTTTTAATGTATAAATAGGAAAAGATTTTTAACAGAAAATGTTGGCCCTTTGAAAAAATACTGGAGGGCGAGACAGTAGAGGGCGATGAGAAAAAAAGCAAACCTATTAAACACTTTTTTTCTCACTGTATTTACAGAGGAGGAGAGCTTCCTGTTGAACAGAGGGATGAGGTAAACTCCAACTTAAAAAGTCTCTTGTCTAAAACCCAGGAAGTAGTGCAGCTCCGTCCTTAAGAAGATTAAAATAGGACAAAATCCCCCAGGTTCAGATGGCATACACCCACGCGTCGTCCTAAGGGCGTTAAGTGATGTCATAGATAGGCCCTCTTTTATATTTTATGGACTGTTAATAACAGGGTATGTTCCCAAAGGACACCCAATGTGGTGCAAATATTCAAAAAAGGGGATCAAAAAGTGATCCAGGAAACTATAGGCGGTAAGCTCTAACTCTGTTGTGGGTAAAAGTTTGGAAGGTTTTTCTCAGCCGATGCTATCCTGGATTATCTCACTGACAATTAAATGTATACGCCGTTCCAGCATGGGTTTATGAAGGAATTGGTCCTTTCAGACTAATCTCATCAGCTTCTATGAGGAAGTTAGGTCCAGACTGGCTCGGGGGGGTGAGGCACTGGATTCATATACTCTGGATTTTTCTAAAGCATTTTTGATACTATTCCACATAAAAGATTGGTAAGTAAAATGAGAATGCTGTGGGACTGGGGGGATATGTGTGCAATGTGGCGTAAGTAATGGCTCACTAATAGAACACAAGCGTGTACGTAATTAATGTACATACTCTGACTGGATTGCTTTTACTAGTGGGGTATCACAGGGGGCAGTATTGGGCCCTATCCTATTTAACATTTTTCATAAATGATCTTACACAGTGATTGCAAGTAGAATATCGATCTTTGTAGATGATTACTAAGCTCTATAAAGGACTCCACACAATAGGGATAATGGTGTTATTACAAAGGGATTCTGGATAGGTTGGAGGCCTGGCCCAAAGAAGTGGCAGATGAAGGTTTAATTACAGATAAATGCAAGGTTCTGCACATGGGGGAGGAAAAATCCATTACATGATACATGTTTTTACATGAAAAAAACTCTGGGTTTAAAAGTGATGAAGAAGGACTTGGGAGAATCCTGGGTGGTCAGTAAACTTAATGTAGCAGCCAGTGTCAAGCAAGCAGCAGCCAGCCAAGGCTAATAGGATCATGGGTTGTATTTAAAAGGAGGCATAGATGCACATGATGAGAAATTATTCCTCCTTTATTACAAGTCATGGTTAGACCACACATGAGATTATTGTGTACAGTTTTGGGCACCAGTGCCACAGGAAAGACATTGTAGAGGCTTGATAACAGGTACAAAGACGGGCAACAAAAATAATAATAAAAGGACTGGGGTGGACTACAGTACAGAAGATAAGAAGATTGGGTTAATTTAGTTTAGAGAAAAGCGCTTAGGGGGACATAGATAAATATGTTTAAATATGTTAAGGGCCAATATAGGGATTTGCTAACGATTTATCTATATACCCAGGACTGTATCTAGAACTAGGGGGCATTCCTCTTAGTCTTGTGGAACGAAGTTTCTTACATAAACATAGAAAGGGATTCTTACTGTTAGAGCGGTGAGGGACTTGTGGAACTTTTTCCTTCTTTTGGCCAGAGGATCACTTGTCATGGTGAATTCACCTAACAGAGTTCAGAAGGGCTTGGATGGCATTTCTGGAGCAGTGTAATATACAAGTTCATTAGTGACCGGGATTTGAAGAAGGGTCTGGATACATTTCTAGATGTACATAATATAACAAGTTACTAGTGACCGGGATTCTGGAGAAGGGTCTGGATACATGTTCTGATGTAATAATAATAACAGTTTTAGTGTCAGGATTCTTGTGAGAGGGGTCGTTGATCCAGGGATTTATTCCGATTGCCAGATTGGGTCAGGAAGGAATTTTTTCCTAACATGAGGGACAATTGGCCTTCTTACCCTCATGGGATTTTTTGCCTTCCTCTGGCTCACACTTTAACACTTTAGCAAAAACTATAACAAATGGGCTGAACTGGATGGACCTATGTCTTTTTTTGGCCTGACAAAACTATGAAACTATGTAACTATGTATAGATTGAGAACTGATAGAGTTTTAAAATGTGCCTTTGCACAATATTAGGTAAATTATAGTGATCAAAAGTCACTCTCTATTCTTCTGCGAGATTCCCATTTTTTTTGGAGACTATCTACATAGTTCATGGCTCCAATATACACCACAGTGCAGGGCCCATACATAGCTCCTGATCCCAATATACACCACAGTGCGGGGCCCTACATAGTTCATGACCCCACTATACCCCATAGTGCTGGGCCCTACATAGTTCATGGCCCCAATACACTACAGTGTGGGGCCCATTACATAGTTCATGGCCCCAATACACACTACAGTGTGGGGCCCCTACATCGTTCATGACCTCAATATACACCACAGTACAGGGCCCCTACATAGTTCATGGCCTCAATATACACCACAGTGTGGGGCCCTACATACTTCATGACCCCAATATACACCACATTGCGGGGCCCTACATATTTGATGACCCCAATATACACCACAGTGCAGGGCCCCTACATAGTTCATGGCCCCAATATACACCACAGTGCTGGGCCCTACATAGTTCATGGCCCCAATATACAACACAGTCGTGCGGAGCGCCCTACATATTTATGTTGCCCAATATACATCCACGTGCGGGGCCCACATAGTTCATGAAAATTAAGGAGTCTATATGTTTGTGTGTCATTAAGTTCTGCAGACGAGATGTTGCTGGGAGAAATCTTCATACCGATGTGGAATGAATGTAGAAAGGGAACGACGTCACTATATTAAACTGCACTGTAATCGCTTATTTGTCTGCAGAGCCTGTGTACACTGGTACCTACCCCTATATGGGCACTGTATGGCAGTAAAATAGTAAAAAGAGCCTGTTTACACTGGTATCGACCCCTAAATGGTGACTGTATGGAGGTAATGTACAGTCTGCAGAACCTGTGTACACTGGCGTCTACCACT
Source organism: Phyllomedusa bahiana (assembly GCA_025379985.1). Classification (NCBI taxonomy): domain Eukaryota; kingdom Metazoa; phylum Chordata; class Amphibia; order Anura; family Hylidae; genus Phyllomedusa; species Phyllomedusa bahiana. Next base: position 18,220 of record JAODAL010063404.1, read on the forward strand.
ATGGTCACTGTATGGATGTAATATACAGTCTACAGAGTCCTGTGACACTGGCATCTACCACTATATGGTCCACTGTATGAGGTAATATACAGTCTGCAGAGCCTGTGTACACTGAGATTCTACCACTAATGTCACTGTATGAGGTTAATATACAGTCTGCAGAGCCTGTGTACACTGGTGTCTACCACTATATACATGTATGGTGGTATGTACAGTTCAGAGCCTGTATACACTGATCTACACTAATGGTCATGTTGGGTAATTACATTGCACCTTGTGCATGTATCTACCACTATATGGTCACTGTATGGAGGTAATATACAGTCTGCAGAGCCTGTGTACACTGGTGTCTACCACTATATGGTCATTGTATGGAGGTAATATACAGTCTACAGAGCCTGTATACACTGGCATCTACCACTATATGGTCACTGTATGGAGGTAATATACAGTCTGCAGAGCCTGTGTACACTGGTGTCTACCACTATATGGTCATTGTATGGAGGTAATATACAGTCTGCAGAGCCTGTGTACACTGGTGTCTACCACTATATGGTCATTGTATGGAGGTAATATACAGTCTACAGAGCCTGTATACACTGGCATCTACCACTATATGGTCACTGTATGGAGGTAATATACAGTCTGCACAGCCTGTGTACACTGGCATCTACCACTATATGGTCACTGTATCCAGATAATATACAGTCTGCAGAGCCTGTGTACACTGTGTACATACCACTATATGGTCACTGTATGGAGGTAATATGACAGTCTGCAGAGCCTGTATACACTGTGTCTACCACTATATGGTCCACTGTATGGAGTAAAATACAGTCTGCAGAGCTTGTACACTTGTTCAACCACTAAATGGTCATTTTTTATGGAGGTAATATACATCTCAGAGCCTGTTACATGGTCTCCACTATATGGTCCTGTATGGGGGGTAATATCATTAAAGCCGTTCACTGGTCTAACCCCTAAGGTCACTTATAGGGTAATATACAGTTGCAGAGCCTGTGAAAACTGGGTTACCAAA
>JAODAL010063405.1:0-19258 GCA_025379985.1 Phyllomedusa bahiana
CACTGAGTCCCAAACCCATTATTTTTATGGGTTTTTCCCCCTTTTGGGTAAGTTATGTTATTTAGCACACTAATTAGCAATTCACAGATGGATTAGAGCGGTGAGCAGAGGTCCCTTTTAATTCCACGTATCCTCATTGTAGAGTGCATGCTTCAGATATGTGGAGCGTTTGCTGTGCTCTGTTGAAACACCAGCATGTGGCTAAGTTTCGGGATACCACACCCCCTTTGTCAAGCATGATCTATTTCTGAATGTCTCCTGTTATGGGCCATACATGTCTGAAATGGATACACCCTTTTACATGATAAGCATCTAGTATAATTTGGAGGATTGGACACATCAGCTTTAAGCGGACAACTTGTTGATTTCAATGGCTGCTTTGCGCTGCTACTAAAGTTGAATTGACAGCCGTCAGGTGCCCCTATAGATCACAGCTCATCACTCGGGCACCCTTTGATTAGCTTATTTTGTGGGACCCATCTAATAAGTGTTCAAAGCAGACTGCTTTCATTTCCCACCAGATTGAAGATTGGAAAGTTTTACGTTACACCACCGCCAGAGAAGTTGTGTAAGGTTGGATCAAAGTAAATCAGTATAGTAAAGCGACTTAAGGAGTCCTGTTATTGTCCAGAAATTTTACACTGTTTCATCCCTTTGGCTATGCACTTGATCAGGTAGTGAATACTAGCCAGTAGTTTTTTGTAACTTGCATGCTACGAGCAATTGAGGTGTCCCTGTATTTTCCACGTGGGTGGTTTTTATCATGTTCTTGATGGCAGGGTCTTTCTTTTTATTAATTAAGGTCTTTTTGTTTTCAGCCGAAACTGGCAAGCCAGCTGAAAAGATACAGAAACACTCTAGCACGCAATCCAGATCTCGTTCCAAGTCCAGATCTACATGGAAACGGTCACGCTCAAAGCATAGGTCTGACTGTCTTTAGTAATTTCAAAGCCGCGCCATGGGGCAGCTTTAGTTTTTTTTTTTCCCAGAAACAACACTCATCAACTATCTACAGGAAAGGTGGTATGTGTATGTTCGCTGGGAGCCCCACCAGTACGTTATTCGGCTGTCTCCTTCAGTCCTATAGACTTTGATAAAGTGGCAGCACACAGACCCAAATGCTGCTCTGTCCAAATAAGGAACACAGGACCCCCTGTTCTTGTGATCGTTGGGGTCAGTGAGGCCCCATACATTTGTCACCTATCAGGTGGATAGCTGGTAAGGGCATGTCCCCACGGCACGGGTTTTCGGCCGGTTTGCAGTTTTTCAGACCGCTTGAAAAACCGGCCGAAATTGAGCACAATGGTGCTCTATGGAAAACCCATGCAGCAGTCCCCACTGCACGGGTTTTCCGTCCGGCGGTTTTTTCGCCCGCGGTCCGGCCGCAAAACATTGTGTAAGCACAATCTTCCGTCCGGTTTCCGGACGGAATCTGTGCTTCTCAATGTGAAGGGGAGGGGCTTTTCTCCTCTCATCGCGGAGAAAAAGCCGTACCCCCCGCCGCCGTGGGGATGGCTGCAAAACAGGACAAATACCGGCCGGCAAACCGACCGGTATTTGTCCTGTGTCGTGGGAACACACTCTAAGTTTTTGGGGTTTTTTTCTGGGAGAAAAACTGCTAAGCATTTATACTTGCTTTATACACTTTCTGTATGAAAAATCCTTAATTGCTTGTAAACTTTTTATCAATACTGAGTTAACGAAATGTTAGTCATTTGTTTATGTTAAGCCTTATTATGAGGTAATTTTTTAGGGTAATGATGTAATAAATCCTTAAAAGGATTGTCCCACCATACACATTGATGGCATATCAAAAGGATATCAATGTGTGATAGCTTCGGTTCCACACTTATCTCAAGAATAAACCCTGAAATCTCTGTTTTGATTGGAAACCGTTTTCAAACTCTCCCATTAAAATCAGTGGCAGTTCCTGAGTTTTTTGGGGCTTGTTCTTGAGATAGGTGAAGCTCCCACCCCTGGGACCCTTACCTATCACACATTGATGGCATATTCTAATAATATCACATCAATGTGTATGATGGGACAATCCCTTTAAAGAGGACTTATCCAGGGAAACCTAATGAAGTAACAGGAGACTAAAATACAAACACTTCCTTAAATAAGCTTCATTAGGCAAATCAAAGCATTTCACCTGTACTTCAGTTTTAAAAAAGTGCTGGCCCTTTAGGACCGCTCTGAAGTTGGGCTAAGTCAGCACCTGACAGCTTGATGGACGATAATCCGTTGTATCGAATCTCCTGCCTCTGAGCTGGAAGAGCTCCCTGTGCAGGGGAGAGCCTGTAAGGCTATGTTCACACGGCTTAATTGCGGGGCGTATTTCGCCCCGCAATTAGGCCGTGTGTACATCAGCGGGGTGGGGTGGGGCAGGGGGGCCGGAAGCCAGCCGGCCCCATAGACATGCATTGTTCTCGGCGCGTATACGCCATGATTAATTGACATGTCACTTATCTCCCCGCTCGCCATATTGTTCTCTATGAGAACTGTGGATTACCGTAATGACTGGGATTGTTATGTCTGTGCTGGATATAACACTAGCAGCAGTGTAATGTAGATGCCTATAAACTCTGTCACACTATGTCCTCAGTGTGCTGTGCCTATTGTACTGTATGTAGTGAGAGATTCAGATTATCCTGTACAAGCAGCTATGTCCTCAGCTCCCCCTGCACAGGTGGTATAGCTCAACAGAAAGAATCCCTGCTACATACAGAGCTGAAAAAAGTCTTATATATTCATCTACTACTATATTGTGTGTGTCTGTGCGGAGGTGATAGGTGCTCTTTCAGTATTTTATTCAGTAGAGTAGCTTTTCACCATTGCAAGCTTCTCATATTGAGATCTGTTCAAGATAAAGAGTCAGGCCAACATTTGAGATAATACAATAAAACCGGAGTCATCTCTAATCCAATCAAGCAGCAGTATTAGCTGTAGTCAATGGGAAAGACTCCTGACCGCCTTGATACAGAATCTCCTCCTATTCTGACTGTTTTAAGTGTGACTTCATGTTAGCTAGATCCCATGTTTTTGTCTTGGATGCCTTTAGGACTCTCAGTGAAGCTTTTTCCCACAGGTGACCACATTACAACAAATTATATGTGAATAACCGTTTTGATGTCGTTTTAGAAGCAGATCACAGAACCGTTCCCGGTCTAGGCATAAAGAACGCAGGAGATCCAAAAGTCCTCATAAGAAACGTTCTAGATCAAGAGAGAGACGCAAGTCAGCAAGTCGATCACATTCAAGGTATGATGAAATCTTTGAGGTGTCGGCCCTCTAATTGCACCATGATAGAATGAGGAAATCCAACTAAAGCATTTCAAAGGTTAACCCTTACTGGTAGACCTTATGGGCGACATGTATGAAAACTGCCTTGGTCTAAAACTCACTTGCCCATAGCATCCATGAGCAACAAAGGCTTATTACTTCCGCAAATACGTCCCTAAATCCGTTTCAAATAATGAACAATTAGATTAGCATTGATTCCAAAGTAAAATACGCCTCGTCGTTCACAACGAGGCGTTTTTTCGGGGACGTTATTTTCGCCATGTAAATACGATCGTAAAATTTAGACCCCTGTCACTTATTGAGGCGATATTCGCGACGTAAAGAAATGGGGGAATGTATTTACGACGCGAAAATACGTGCCACACTTTGTGACACGATTTGAAGCGTATTCCGGGACGTATTTGCAGACGTAATAACGTCCGCAAATACGACCCGAAATAAGCCGTGTGAACATAGCCTTAGACCTAGACGGTTTCATACATGTGGCCCGATGTATATATGGTTCCAATATAGATCAACCTGTTTCTGATTTTAAAGGAAAAAGGTCTTTTTTTTTCTTTCCATCTTTCCAGAGTTGCAAAAATGTCTTTATTGACAAAGATAGGTGACGATTTTAGCCAGCCTTACACTTTTTACATGGAGTATTGTGTGTCAGTCCCCAAATAAGTCATCCTATTAGGTCCAGCAGAGCTTGAGCTGCTGAAACCTTGTAGACAGTGACTTATGGCTGCAGTTTTGATACTGTATATACTGTATAACATGTTACTAGCTGCAGTATTTACATGTAGTCTTAGGCCTTTAGGAGCAGCTCCCAACATAGTTGATAAGTCTAATCATTTTCAGAAATAATCTCAATCATTGATTAAGTATAAAAACAAAGCCTCAAATTCTGTCCTCTTTCTCTGGAGGACCGGTCTTATCTTTCATTACATGGACAGACCATTGATTTGAATATGCAAGAGAAAAAACAAAAACGAGACAGCGCTCCCTAGCGCAATATTGCGACTTTTGAATAAGAAACACTAGTACTTATTTTAAGCACTAACCTTCTAGTGTTGTGCAAAGAAAGGCACAACACTTTTTTAATCATCAAATTATTTGGAACCAAAGAATCACTGTCGTCCGCAGCCGTCTGTCCGTTTTTCTCAGTACGCCCGGTGCACGGGGTTAGGGTATTAGCAATCCAAAAGGTGTGAAGATTTTCTCCAGTTCTCCAGAAAAAAACTCCTTTAAATGGACCGTAATGACAGCACTGAACGTCTTTTTAGTTGAAGATTTATTACAAATAGCAATTGGAATACGCGTTTCGTGTGTAGACCTTTTTGCATTGATTTGAATAGGCACTCTGTGAATACTTTATTTCCTCTGGTGCTGTAGGAAATATGAACACTTAACACATTTCCCCACAGATTACAACTGATTGCGGGGGTCTGCACATGGAAACTTTGTAATTAGTATGTTGTCTATGAACCCTTCTAGCAAGGGATTGTCTATAGTGGAGAACTACTTTGAGTGCAGAAATAAGAAAAATTAGGTTTAAATTAAAATTCTGTTCCATAGCCCCAAGGAATCAGTGAAAGGGTATGTTTACACGGCTTTCTCGCGCGAAACCCCGCGTATTTCCGCTCTAATACGGGCGAGATGCGCGCTGAAATTTATGAAAACCCCATGGATTACCACCACATACATTGCTTTTTCATTTTGTTTCTTTTTCAAATTTAGGAGCAATCTTACCCCCTTTTTGTACCAAGCTTCCCTAGTTTTCCACTCTCACTGCTCAAACGGGCTGTAGCATCAGTCCCTGCTTAAAACGGGGACTTTTTTTACATTAATTACTGACCAGCTTTAAGGACGCGTCCCCTGCGGCCGGTATTTATTCAACCGATATTTGTCTGGTTTTTGTGCCGTGCACACGGCCACGGGAGGGCGGCTTTTCTCCCCCTTCACATTCACTTGTTCATATTCCGTCTGAAAACCGAAATGGCAAATGAACAAGTACAATTTTTTTTTTCGGGGACTGCTGCACGGGTTTTCCATAGCGGCCCGTGAAAAAGTTTGCGGCAAAACGGTGCATTGGGGAAATGGACTAACACTAATGAGCTCTTAGGCCATGTGCACTACAGTTTACAAACCTCTAGCACTCAATCACTCTGAGGCTCAGCTAGAAACAGCTGAAATGATATGTCAATCGTGTCATCAATGATATGTTCCATCCACAGCCTAACTAGGAAGTGTAAGTCTGTATCTCTTTGGCCATGTACAACAGCATGGTGAAAAAAAAAACTCGAGTGTGAGTCGTATGTAAGTCGGTTGTCTGTAACTCGGGGAATATCAGTATTGTGTGACACTAGATGGCACTATCGAAGAAAACAAAATGCTGCTTGGTATTGTACTTTGTATGTTCTGCTGCTCGGTGGTGTCTTTTTCAGTGTGTACCATAATGTATTTGTCTTATCTGTATTACAGTAAATATATTTACGATTTCTACAGAGCATTTTGTGAGAGCAAGCTGCTACTTTTATTTTTCATTATAACGCTCGGCATTTCTTTCTTGTTTATTGCAGGGAGAAGAAGAGAGAGAGAGACAAAGACAGAAACAAAGTTAGGGAAAAAGACAGAACGAAAGAGAAAAATGATAGAAGAAAAAAGGAAAAACCAGCTAGGAGTCCCTCAAAGACCACTTGCTCTGGGAAAAGTCCGCACCCCTAGCAGGTGAACCCTAGCAATTTTTTTTGCATGTAAAAATTTCCTCTAATTTTTTACAAGGAAAAGTCGTCTAGTTTTCATCTGCAGTAGTACTGAATTCTGAGTTGAGGTGGTGGGGTGCTCTGTTCAGCATTCTCGTTCATTGTCCAGAGACTGGGGTTAGTTCTCCCTCTGGATTTGCTTTCAGAGAACAGACATTGATATAAATGGGTAGAGTGAAATTCTTAATTTCACCTGTTGTGGCGCTGCAGGGAAATTGAACATGTACTGCCAGTTTTTTTTTCCACAGATAACAAATAATGCCATATACTTCAGGTGACACTTTGGGATCTTTTTACTTTAACAAGCAGATACTGTCAATATCAAAACCAGAGAAACCTTTGCTGCTGCATGTAGCACATTGGAGGCTTTATTCCTCTTTAACTGGGGATAAAATATAAGCCCATTTACAGGGAAAATAAGCAATAATCAAAAAATTATCTCAAGAGGTAACTGATGTTACACAATGAGTAAAATAAATAAAACACACCCGAACTGCAAAATTTTACCCTCAATATATCATCTACTAAAAATAACGCAAAGGTGACACAATTAAAAATGTAAAAAATTACCAATACCAATCTAAAGTAAAACCTACTTAAAAATAAAGTCTTATTTTCCATAAAAAAAGAACCAAAAGTTATCTGAATAACTGAATGTAAGTCAGTGTTTTCAAACCCACCTTTACAACAAAAAATAAAAAACCACACGATGACTGCTTTTAAATTTTTAAAAAGCCCTTTTAACTGGATGATGAATGTCGCACAGCCCATCACGTTTTAAGGGAGGGAGAGGCGCCAAGAAACACTCAGACCTTCTTTAACCCTTTTACATCAGCGCGGTCTGCTTGCCAGAGACCTACCAACCACCAGGGACAGCTCATTGTCTGCATGGGGCCAGGGAGCATCTACGCTGGATGAGGACCAGGATCCCAGTGATGAAAGTTGATTCACTCTGAGAAAATGAGCCGGGCCCAAAATGCTGGAGACATCAAGGAACCTATGCATCAAACCCTGCGTTTCCATATGAGCCTTTGGGGGTGGTGGGGGACAGGTGGGCAGGGGTTCTAGTCAAACAGAAATGCCTACACTTTTTGAGTGGTCAGTGACCGGCCCCCACACCTGAATAAAACATTAATCCCCTCATTGGCCTTGCATGAACACCAAAATTCATTTTTATATTCATGGACACAATGCTCCGGGCCCTCGAGTCCATTTGGGCGGGTGTTAGGGCTGGGGGACCTCAATGGAGTGACCTGCACTTTCTCCAAACCTGAATCCCTGAAAACCTTTTGGATCTGCTGAGCCACCTATAAAGCTCATAACCCTTTCATAGGTGACCTGAAGGCGCTCTCAAGAAGAGGAGTTGTATACCAGCAGTCATGTGAACAGCAGATCATATTTTTCAAGCTTTTAATTTAAGGGCCCCATGACCCGTTATTTTCTGATGGTGTACACCCTCCACTTTTTTGTTGACATTTGTTTCATTAAAGGGATTGTCTCACTACAAGGATTGCTTTTTATGTTAAAGATCTTGCAAAAACAAGTCACTTCGCAAAAGTGTCCAAAAACAATTCTTTCTATTTCCTAATATTCCCTCTTGTATGGGCGCATCAGCCCTCAGGTCACTATAAGCTACAACCTGTTGATTCTCCCCGATAGGGGCCCCCCACTTTTGGTTCTATACTACAGACCTGGCTTCTCTGTAGCCTAGTAAAGCCAGAAAAACACCCCCTGAATTCAAAATAAACCAAGAAAAAAATGGGTAAGTGAATCAATTATGGGACAACGCCTTTAAATTGTTTGAGATGAGAAAATCAGCATTGCATGCTATGACTTAAATGGCCGATGTTTAGGATAAAATATCACTTTAGCGTGAAATTTTAACGTTTTCAATCAATTTCGCCTGAAAGCCAAATAGCCCAACTTTTTGTGAGTAGCGTATGTAATTGTATTTGGTGGCTAATCATTTTATTTGGTTCCTAACTTTTTAAACTTAAGAACCAATTATATGGAAGTCTGGAGCACTGCCTCCGCATACCAGAAGTGGGATCATCATGGCATGACCGCTGGTTCTGCCTTGCATGTCTGACTTGAAAGTAGGATCATACATCTCAGGGGACATTCACCATCTGAGAGTGCTTTTTTTTTTTTTTTTATTTTTGTAAACATAATTTTTATTAAATTTTACAATAACAAAAACATATAATAACTGTCCAATAGATGAGATACCACTTGATACACAAAGAAATAATATAAGGCACCATTAGTACAAATAAGAAACGTACTAAGCAATGAAAGTACAAAATAGCACTAATGACATACTTTGGCATCATAATAATAAGGATGAAGCAAAAGACGGCTCCATCTTCACTAAATAAATAAAACAAAAAATAATAAAAAAGTAAACCCCCACCTCCAAAAAAACCCACAAAACAACACAGAACAGTGGTACCCATACGCAGTTATGTATAAGAGACATAATCACATACACCTATGTAATCATGTAAGGTCTGGGATAAAAGTGAAAACAAATACTGTGCTGGTGCAATGCTGCGAGATCGCCACACGGCCCTCGTCCCCTAAAGCCCAAGGGAGAGAAATAGATAGAGGACAAATTCACCCCCAACTCTGACGCACAGTTACCAAGGGAGTATCCAGGGCATGATGTCAGGATATGGCTGAGGTAAAGCTCCCATGTTATGGGATACGGACATCCAAAGCCCCCAGAGTGCCCGCTAGTCGAGAGGAGAGATACCAGGAGATGTAAACAAAAGACTGCATGATCTTCTTGATCTCCTGGGGAGTGTGAAAGTTAACTATAAATTCCTGCCATTTCTTGAAAAATTTAGAGCATTGGGTCTCCTTAGTCCTGATGATGTCGATTCTGTCCATTTCGAGATGATGTTTTACCGCCTGGATCACTTCCTGCAATGTAGGCACGGTTGGTTCCAACCATTTGGCCAGGAGGCTTCTTTTAGCTGCTAATAAAAATATATGCAAAATTGAGTGGATCCTAAAATGTTGTGGTAAAGTATGGAACAGGCTCTAACGTTAACTGACATCGAAAATTAAAATTTGTATGAGTTTGTATGACTGTCTCCCAGAACTTCATGGTTTCCACACAGGTCCATATACTATGGACAAAATCCGTGCGGGGGGTGCCACACTTGGGGCAGGATGTCAAACGGTCTGGACAAGCTGGGGGGGGATGGGGGGGGGGGGGGGGGGAATATTAAAAGCCATAAATTGCCCGGGAAAGGGGAATTCTAAAGAACGTGTTCCCCCCCACTTCTCATTAACTATATATTTATGAATCTTCAGCCCCCCTTTGGGGAATTGTAGTAGAGATCGCCTGGTTAGGTAGACCTTCTCCCACTTAGCAAAAAAACCTGCAAGGCCCCCATCTTCTGAACCCCTACGAATACCAGCATATAGCGCTGATAGAGGGGTGGTCTGGTTGAAGAAGTAGGGCCAATGACATTAAACAAAAAGCAATTTAACTTAAAAATGAGACGGCCTCATGTCCTTCTATAAAAACTCACTATTTGGGAGTAACCAAAAAATTCGATGGTGGCAGGGTAAAATTTTGAGATAATTCTGAGAGAGAGTAAATCCGTTGGTGGAAGGGTGAATAAGCTGGGAAATAGTTAAAATCCCCTTCCCCCTCCAAAACTTTAAATTGGGGGTTATCAAGGCCAGGTTTGAATTTTGGGTGTCCATAGATAGGAAGGTATCTACTGGTCTGGTAGGGCAGAGAGAACAGGTTCTACAGGCCTTCCAGGCTCTGATCGTGTCCCTCACAATGAGGCTTATGTTTCGCCACCTTAGGAAAAGCAGAATATTTTGGGATGAAGTAGGCCTGGAAGCGTCCATGGTGAACCAGTGCCCGCCTCAGTAGAAGATTGGAATATCTGGAAGACTTTTAAAATCCAATTTCCCATCCGTGACCCCAGAGGCTGGCTAGATTATACAACCTAAGATCCGCAAATTCAGTCCCCCCCCCCCCCCCCCCCCCTTAATTCCCTTGGGAGGAAACAGTTTTCGCTAGGGCTATCCGGGGGCGTTTTTTATTCCATAGGAAAGAAGTGAAAGAGAGTAAAAGTTGGCGGACATCTTTGTCTAAGCAATAAGGGATTGTTTTTAACAAATATAGTATTTTTTGGGAACGTCATCATCTTGAGAAGATGAGCCTTAGCGAGTAAGGGGAGCGGAAGATGCAGCCATCGTTCTAGTTCCTTACCAATTTTGAGGAACAGAGGGGGGTAATTGAGGTGATAAATGGACTCAGGGGACTTACCTGTGTGTGCTTTTGTGCTATATCCACTGAGGACTCTGACTTAAGGGTCAGAAGAAACGCGTCTGAGTATTATCCATACCACTACAGTCCTTTTGGTAGTTGGCCCATCGTATAGGGCATTCAAGGTTCAGTTTGCGGGGTTGTCCTTAGCGGGGCAGAAACCTCGCTTAGGGATAGGTTAATTAGGGTGAGAATAGTAACCACTACCTCACACCCTGAGCCTAAAACTCTAAATGTGGGATATTTTAAACAGCATATTGGATCATCCTTGGACATGTACGTATAGTGGTAATGTATACAAGTATTTTATTTCAGGTGGTGAGTTTGTATATTATGTTCTTTCTAGGATTGTTGGATGGACTTTGTATTCTGGCTATTGGTGTTTATGCTCCTTATTTGTTGGTTTGGCATATTTGCGCCTATTATGGTTATCACATTAGTGCAATTTTTTTATTGATTATTAGTAAAAGTTATGTTTTATATTTATTAAGTTATTTATTTTGTTCTGTGAGTATTTATTGACCCCTTCTTTGCTGACCTTGTTGTCTGCTATTATGGCTTGAAAGTAGCCCTTAAATTTCCCCTTTGGTGGCGCAGGGTGGACACTCTGATCAACTTATTATTCATTGATACGTCTAAGGCTATGTTTACACGTCAGACTTGGTTCTGATGCTGTTTCCTCGGCAGAAATCCAAGGTGACACCTCCGATTTCTACCGATGATTTTCACCTACAGCAGCGTTTCTGGCCTCTAAATCTGATGTGGATGCAGATTAGCTATTTTGCGTGATCCAATGAGGATCCGCTCAAAAGAATAAACTTGTTCATTTTTTTTTTTTCTTTTTTCACACTACGAATTTCACTACTACGCGAACTGGCCATTCGAATGAATGGCCATCGGTTTACTCAAGGATTTTGACGAGGAAATTGACACGAAATCCGCATTTAAATCTTCATTAAAATCCATTGTGTAAATGAACATTAACAAGTGTGGTTTGCTTAAAGCAGAGAATCCTGATAAGGGGGTAATTTTTGTTTCTGCTTACACATTAGTACTTAAACTTATCCTTCTAAACCATCTTTGTTGCAGGGAAAGGCGTAAGAGAAGAAGTCGAAGTCTTTCCAAATCCCCAAGAAGTTCCAAAACTGTAAAGAGGATTTCTAGGTCTCCTTCACCCAGAAGGTAACATTTTATCATCAGACACTTACTGGGCTGTAAAGGGGTTGTGCAGCCAATGATTTTTGTCATGTATCTGGAGGATAGGTAATACATTTCTGATTGCAGCGAGAACGTTTTTGATTGGAGCAGTGGCTAAACATGTGCGTTGCTGCTTCCTTCAAAGTCTATAGCAGGGGTCCCCAACTCCATTCCTCAAGACCCACCAACAGGTCGTGTTTTCTGGCTTTCCTTAGCATTGCACAGCTGATTTCATTATGCTGCACAGGTGATTTAATTATTGTCTGTGCATTCTGTGGGAGATCCTGAAAACGTGACCTATTAGGCTATGTTCACACGGCTTAAAATGGGCCATATTTCGGTCCGTAATTACGCGCCGAAGTGCGCAAATTACGGCCTGAAAACGGCCCATTCATTACGGTAATCCACAGTTCTCATAGAGAACTATGGATTACGACTCCTCTCCCTGCTCGCAAATACGCCGAGGGGGGAGATAGTTCACATGTCACTTTCTAGCGGCGTATATGCGCCGCTAGCAGTGATTCTCTATGGGCCGGCGAGGTGCCGGCCCCCCCGCCTCTCGCCCCAACCCCGGCCACACGGCGTAACTGCAGGGCGTAATTACGCCCCGCAGTTAAGCCGTGTGAACATAGCCTTAGTGGGCCTTGAGGACTGGAGTTCGGGAACACTGGTCTATAGGAACAGAGCAGCAGTGCGCATGTTCAACCACTGCACCATTCAAAGCCACTATTTTTAGCCATCAGGACTCCCAGCAATCAGACATTTATCGCCTATCTCTTGGATTGGTGATAAACGTTCTTCATGACACAATCCCTATAAATCATCTCGGAGATCACCTTATGGCTGGATAGAATGCAACCTGGAACACTCCAGGAAAAGCTGATAATATGTTATACCTAGTGTACGGCCTGGAGAGTTTAGGAGATGTGCTCTGCCCTCTGAAGCCTAGTTTTTCCTAGAACTGGGCCCTTAGCAAATTAGACAAAAGGTGTAAACTTTCTGTTAATAGGTTTGTTCCTTTGAAATGTCCGAGTTTGCCTGTACCTGAACATTCTGCATTGTAAAGTGCTGCGAAATATGTTGACGCTGTATAAATAAATATTATCATCATATATTTTTATTATTTTTATATAAAATACTATTACTCTTCTAAGTATATTTGGGAATCATTTTTTTTTTTTTGTTTTTGTTTTGTTCTCTTGACATGTACTTTTATGTTTCCTATTAACTTAGCCTTTCTGAATGTTTTACCACATTTGTAATAAACTATTTTCTTATACAAAAATAGAAAAGAGAAGAAAAGAGGAAAAGAAAGGGATCACAGCGGAGAAAGAAGGGATAATGATCGTTCCTCTTCCAAGAAAAATAGCAATAAAGACAAAGACATGAGAGAATCGTTCGATAAGTACAAGATAAGGGTACAAGATTTTCTTAACATATATCGTTTGCTTCTTAAATTACAAAACTTTTCACTTCTGCTGAGCTTATAAGGGAACTGCAGTCTTTGTGGTGTCATTTTAATCGTCCGTAGTTCTGTGTGTTAATACGTCGGGCGACATGTATGAATTCAAATGCGTATTTTTTTTATACTTTGCGCCGACAACCCAGTTCTAAATAGATATAGAAGAGTGTAGAATATGACAGTATGAAGATTTTTGGCACATTACATAGAGCTTAATGCGCCAAAATTCTCTCAAAGTTTGGCGCATTACACTCTATGCTAATACAAAGTTTGGCGCATTAAGCTCTATGCAATGCGCCAAACTTTGTATGGGCATAGAGTGTAATGTGGTGAACTTTGAGAGACATATGAAGGAAGGTGCTTTAAAGTGAGTTATTGCATTCATTATATTCAGTGTATAATGCACCTGAGTGTATGAAAGTAGATTTTGTGCAATTAAAAATGGTGTCTAAAGTTCATTGCGCTGCCTGTGTGTTTGGCGCATAATGAAACTTTGGCGCGTTAGTAATGCGCCAAACATGTATAAAGGCTATAGATAGGCTGGAAATAAAAGAAAAATCATTAGAATAACATGTCCGTGAATAGAAATAATGGTAGTGGTCTTGCTTGTGGACCACAAGTTTCAGCAAGACCTGTGTTGTTGCTGGCTCTTGTATGTAGAATAACGGTGAGAGCAGCAAAAGTAAATTTCAAATTTAATGTAGTAAAAATTTTAAAAAATCTGAACACCATCAGTGGGTTATTTAATGTATATTTTTATATTTTTGGGATATTATATATTTTTGTATAACAGTTTTATTAAATATAAATAATGTAATTTTATATAGTTTGATAACTATCATAAATTATTTTTTATTATTGTACTGGTGTAAGTTGAGAAATAAGGGACATTTTGAAGTGTATTTTTGCTGCTCTCACCCTTTATTCTACATACAGCAAGGGCCAGCACAGCACAGGTATTGCTGGGATCTGTGGTCCACCAGGCAGGATCAGTACCATAGTTTCTATTCACTGACATGCTATTCTAATGACTCTTCTTTTCTTTCCAGCCTATTTATAGCCTTTATACATGTTTGGCGCATTACTAATGCGCCAAAGTTTAATTGTGTGCCAGACACCCAGGAGGCGCGATGAAATTTAGACACCATTTCTAATTGCACAAAATCTACTTTCGTACATTCAGGCGCATTATACACTGAATATAATGAATGCAATAATTCACTTTGAAGCACCTTCCTTCATAGGTCTCTCAAAGTTCGGCGAATTACACTCTATGCCCATACAAATTTTGGCGCATTGCATCGAGCTTAATGACTGGCAATAGTGTGTAATCCGCCGAACTTTGAGAGAAGTTTGGCGCATTAAGCTCTATGTAATGCGCCAAAAATCTTCATACTGTCGTATTCTACACTCTTCTATATCTATTTAGAACTGGGGCAAGTATAAAAAAAAAATACGCATTCGAATTCATACATGTCGCCCTTAGTGCCTGTTCATTTTCACTAATGTTACCTTCAGAAATATGTGCTGCTGGAGAGCACTTGTGACTGCTACTACAGGCTGCGCATCTCAGCTTTTTTGATGCCATTGTAGCATTGTCATAATTACAAGGTTTAATAACTACAATAGATGTCATTGACTTGGATAAGGTTAAAATAGTGGGCAAATGGTCATATCTGATATGTCACAGCTTTTACAAAAGGAAGCATTGTAATTCTCCTGCAAGACATGTAAAGTTCCTGGGACTTTTTCTACTGTAGGCTGCCGGGCATTTTGGCATCTATTATTCCAGTGATCATCGGCACTAACGTTTTCTTTGTTTAGCATTCTTACAGGTAATGTTCTATGTATTTTAAGTTACAGTAACTAGATGAGAACTTGTGGATCAGCAATAATGTGGTGATTTCTGTAGTGTGTGTTGTGTGTGTGTTGTGTGGTGTGTGTGTTGTGTGTGTGTTTGTGTGTGTGTTACAGAACAATGTGTGTTCACTTAATTGTATCTGCAACAAATAGAAGTTCAAAGGAATGTATTATCAGAAATGACATACAATTTAAAGCATTTCCCCCTCACCGCCTTAATTTGTCATGTCGCAGTTCACAGAATTGAAGGACACACGTTGGCTTGTTCATCCTGCACCAACCACAGGCAGCATAAAATAGTCACATGTCTCATTGTCTCAGTAAGGCGAGTTTTACCATGAAATGCTTTGTTGTTTCAAAGTAAAAAAACGCCATGAAACTTGGCTGAGTGCAGGGAAAATTGCAATGGCTGGAGCAGGGAAGTCACATGTGCTGCTTTTTCCCATCCCATTGAGTTTATCTGACAGGTTCCTTCCTATAGACAAAGAAGGGAGAAAACTGTTGGGTAAGCTGAGGAGCGTGTAGAAGCCACACATCAGACTCCTCTCCTCCAGCCGTGAAAATTCTCCCAGCACCCCGCTCCGTTTTACAGTGTGTTTTGCCCTGAAATGTTTTAGCATTTTGGTGTAAAACACACCTTACTGAGGTAAGGGAACCTGTATTCCACAACCCAGCAGGCTCACTTTACTACAATGGAAAAAAAAAAGTTTATGCTGTTTTTGCAAAGTAGTAGAGTATGGTACTCTTTTCAATAGTACTTACAAATGTTGCTGAAAGGACACACTACTGCTCTCATAGGTGTCCAAACACAGATTTTCCCATAGCTGTCAACCACAGAAGTCCCCATAGGTGCTAACATAATTATTAGCCAAAGATGCTTCATTGGTGTCTAGCTATAGGTGTCCCTTGGATGCTGAGCCAAATGTACCCTCATAATAAGCAGCCACTCTTCACTCCTTTTTTTTTTACTTATTAAAATCCATTAGTACATATTTAGTTCTTACCTGTTTTTATTTTCTTATAAGCCTTTCTTTTATATTTATTTTATTTTCTGTTAATGAATATTTGGGCAGTCATCTTGTCTGAGCTGCTGTTAGGAGCTTTTTAACTTACTATACAACATCTACCATTGGAAGCCACAGTCTGGAGATGACTTGTTAACTCATGTGGAACAGTTTCTAGGCATATTCTCTGACCTGTGCTGGGTTATTTTCTGATGACAAATGTACTTTGTGTGTCACAGTTTTCATATAAAATTTCCAATCACATTGGCCAGCGGTCCCCCCCTCTCATAAGTGTTCATATAAATTCTGGCACGGTTGCTGTTTAAGGCAGATAAAAGATTCATCTTCTCTCTGATACATAAAGTTATGTGTACTAATATTGAGATGTGTATTCCTCACAATGGTATACTCCTCTCCAGAATGACAATAAGCTTAACTTTTGAGTACAGTGTGTGAGATGTGTATTCCATGCAGGGAGTGACAATTGGCCTCTAATGTGATCTCTTTCCTCTCAGTACAAGCTGGGAGAGAGAGTACATGCTCAGTCAAATTTCCAATATTAGAGAATAAGGTCGGTTTCTGTCCTTATTCTCTTATGTTCCCTGTCTATTGTAGGGCAATCTGTAGAGCTGCTGTTCTCGATTTAGCATGGCAGCTCCCAAAATTATGACTCTCCTTATAATACAGTAAATAATTATAAAATAGATTACTGTGCAAAAGTTTCAGGCAGGTGTTGGAAAAATAGTAATGCTTTCAAAATTAGAAGTGTTATAATATATTTTTATCGATCAACGAAATGCAAAGTGAATGAACAAGAGGGAATCTAAATCAGACCACCCTTTGCTTGAGTCCTGGAATGATATGACCCCCCCACAAAGCACTGATCCCAACATCATGGCGTCTGCCTGGCATTACATGAAGAGACAGAGGGATCTGCGCAAGACTACATCCACAAAAGGTCTGTGTTACGTCTTCAAGATGTTTGGAACAACCTCCCTCCTCCCTTGTTCTCTTTAATAATGTGTACAAGTACTGATACTGTTTTAGAGGCAAAGAGTGATCACTGCAAATATTGATTTGATTTAAATTACTTTTTGGTCATTCAATTTCCATTTTGTTAATGATAAAAATCACTTATTAAAATTTCTGTTTTTGAAAGCATTTTCCTACACCTGCCCAATATGTACACACAGTATTGTATATGGTCAGAAAAGAAATTACAGGAAGTAAAAGAGAAATATATCTAACTTAAGAAATACCTTTAACTAATTAAAACAGACTAGTTTCTTTTAATACGGTAATGTACAAATCCCCCCTCCAGAGATCAGGCGGTGACAGAACAGATGTATACAGAGCCTTAATGCACTCATACACAGTAAATCAAAGCTAGTGAAAATGGGCGATTTCAACTAAAACAATCAAACCACAAACAATTGCTTAGGGTATGTTCACACGGCGTGTTGGATCCGTTTTTCATTACATGAAAAAGGCATTGAAAACTGCATCCAAAAAAGGTATCCAAAAACGCATCTGCAAATGCGTTTTTGGATACGCTTTGCATGCGTTTTTCGGATTTGTTTTTCAATGCGCCTTCTTTCAAATCGCAGACATTCAAATTTTAATCCAATGCGTTTCTCGGATGCGAAAAGCGCATCCAAAACGTACCCAACCTCTACCCAAAAGTGTGTTGCGTTTTTGGATCCGTTTTTCAGGCTCCAAAAACGCACTCCATTGCTTCCTATGGGGATTTCACTTGCGTCAAACGCCAAGTAGAATTGACATGACAATTCTTTAAACAGATCTGAAAAGATGCAAGTAAACACGCATCGGCGATCACTCGTCTGAAAGACGATGCGTGTTTTACATTGAAACTAATGTAAATCACACTGCACATTGTTTGATGCGTTTTTTGGGTCCGAAAAGCGGATCCAAAAACTGATCTGAAAAATGCCGTGTGAACATACCCTTAAGCTGTCTGACAGACCATTATTATCTCAGTTAGTTGTGTTCCACATTTTCTTCTGATGTCACTAGTACAAGAACAGTCCATTATAAACCACGGCACACCAAATAGATGCAAATTAAACAGGAATTTTTATTCACACTGAGCAGAAAAAACGTATTAAAAAATTATCCAAAATATTGTGGACATACTCAACAAGTGCTCATATATACAAATGGCAGTAGTAAGCCAGAGAGGTTGTGGATGTTAATATGAATGACATTTCGGCGAATGCCTTTATCAAGAAACATCCAATATAGGAGATAAGATCTTATAGTGTATATATAGAATAGATGAAATCCAGTATGGACCAGGTGTAGAAGAGAGCCTCCACAGGGGATGATAGATCCACAGTGGTAGAATGCTGGCTGAGGCAACAGGGGCATGTGGACGAGACGTCCGTGGTGCAAGAGGGTATGCTGGCACCCAGGATAAGAGGGATACAGAGTGATTAATTTCTGCTTCCCTTAAATACCTTACATGGCCCTTTAATTATGCAATAAACCCCTAACACTTCCGCATTGGTGTTATTTTTATACCCTTTCCCCGGGGCTGTGAACATTGCGCATATCCCCCTGCCATACTTACTGGCGTTCCGAATATTGTACTCCCATGACCGGGAAAAAGGATAAAAGTCATTTCCGGTTCACATCGGGGGATCAAACTCCATTCCAAGTCCCAAACTGTCCCCCGGGCGGCCCGGGGTCTTAAACCCGTTTTGGGCCCCATGTCCAGGAAGAAAATCCCCGGCAAATCCATATCAGAATCGGGCCCCGTTTTTGGGACCATACAACTGCAAACCGCTCTTATCCGGAAAAACAACACCGTCACTTCCGTCGCCGCCGCCGGAAACTAAACTCACATATCTGGGGGCCGAACCAGTCTCCATGCAGAGGTTAAACTGCGCAATGCCATCTCACAGCCCGCCCAACCACAGCAAAGCACCCACAACGGGCGCCTCCCTCTTCGCCTTGATCTATATTATTGTAGCAGCATTTTCCCCAATATAATTCTCTAAATTTCTTAGAGTGGGTTGTGTACAGATGTCTAAAGTGTAAAATCGTTTAATTTAGGGCCAAATAATTTTGGGGGAACATTCATTTCCTCACTGACATAAATTTTCAGACTGTAAATAGTCAAAGAATATAATGAGAAAAGTAATGATATAATACGTACAAAAAAATACGGCAGATTTAAAGGTCCATAGTGGTCCCTGTGAAGTGTGAACAAAAAGAGCAGCATAACAACCCAAGCCAGATCCCAAACAATAAAACATCCCAAAATTTCAAGTCCATTAAGGCCCTTTGATGAACTGATTCCATGCGATAGATCCACTGGGCCTCTTTACCAAAATTCGTCTATCCCATTCTCCTCCTCGGAGATGGT